>JAECUM010007176.1:0-59798 GCA_016617855.1 Megalonaias nervosa | reverse complement strand
AGATATATATATATATATATATATATATATATATATATATATATATATATATATATATATATATATATTGTTTTATCTTTCTTGTCATGCCTTTGTTAGCTGTGAAAAGGCAAACTTGAGAAGGCAACCCATAATCTATATTCGCAGTTATTATTTTGTACGCACTTAAAAAAACACCCATGCACCCAAACACCCTCCTTTATAATGTATTTAATAGTTTTGCTGCAATCTACTTATTATCCCCGAATACCACTCCAGCTGTGGTCACCCATTTCCTATTGATGTAGATGGTGTTTAACTTTCAAGTTGGAATCCATACTCAATATTAACTGTTGCCTTTGTATCTACCGTCTCAGCGACAGAGGGTTGAATTCCCATCAATCGAGTATTGCTGGTGAGAACAAGGATGAGTCCATATTGTAATAAATTTTGGAGATGCGTATTTGGTTATAGCGCCCCGTTTAAGGAATTCTTAGATTTGTGTGATTTTACTTGTTTGATTATTGGAATTCGGTGCAATGGAAATATTCCGTAGCCCGAAATAATTAGCCAATTATTAGGAGCAAACGTCACGGAGAGAAGGTGTTAGTGAGTTTCCATGATGCCATGGTCAGTGAGTAGCGAATTAGACCCAAACCGCATGACTGTCCCTGTCATAATGTAGTCCTTAATAAAATCTAGTAGTGTACCTTGGTGTTGTGACTGCAGTGGCAGTATATACGGTAGGAAGCCGGTAAATTACACAATGGAATAAAATGAGAAGGGACTCTGCAGATACCGTTTATGTCGCCATGGTGGCAAACGTGATGTAGTTGTATTGGCGTAATGTGCCTTGGAACCATGGATTGACTGGCCTAAGGTGGCGTTGTTAAAACAGTTCCCTGTGGTAGGGGATATTTGTAGAGTTTCTACGGCGTGAACTGCTGACGGTACGGAAAGTTGATGAAGGGAAACTATGCAAACGTGCGGTTGATAGATATTTGGCAAGTTGGGAAATCTGTGGTTTTACACTGATTAGAGTAAAATTTATGTATAGAATGGACACGTCTGGCTTTCTAATTTACAACTGAAGTTGTATAGAAGTCTTTGGAAATTTGGGGTAAACTTATGACTTCTAGCGGGAATCGCGCCAGGGTTTGACACCGCTCGGTCAAGCAAAGACCCCTGGCTTGTAACAAGAAAATTTCTGGTGGCAGACGATTGGGATCTTTGAATAGTTCTGTCATAGTGTTGTAAGTGATTTGGTTTTGTCATGTTTAATACAGACTATTCCTTCGCAGTTTGGAAAGATAGACGTGTCCTATAAAAATTGAAAAAAAAAAAAAATAGATAAATAAATAAATATTAATAATGTTAGAGCGCCTTTAAAATGTTTTTATTTTGGTTTCGCGACATTAAGTCTGCGAGAGTAGATAGGTTTATTTGTCTTTGCGAAATAGGTTTAATTTCAGTGCATATGTTCAGTTAGGAAGGAATACTTTATCCCGGATTTGATATAATGATGAGATAGAAAGAGTGTCTACAGAAGGCGCAGGAAGGGAAAAAAACCCCAAAAAAACAAAAAAAGTCGGTCAGTAAAAAGAAGCGTGTGACATTTGTTTTCTATACGTGGGAGATCGAGAGGCAAAAGGATCGATTTCGGAAACAATGGGTTCGAATGAACTGAAAATATCAGAATTATTGGCCATGAAATATTTTGCATGCCAGATTTATGAATTTGGTTGTAGAATTCTTAATGAACAAAAGAAGAACCAGTAATAAAGAACGTGTTTGACAATGCCCCCCCCCCCTTAGAATAGCATAAATTAGACACACACAGATTTGACCAAGATAATCGTTCATTTCACTCTATTTTTATTTTATTAAAATTCCATAAATTCGGTTTTGACAGAGCGGCTTCGCTCCCAGCAAGCTGAAAACTTCATACATTGGTCTGAGTAATTGTGAATAGCGACCATTGATAAACAAACCTTATTTATCAACAGCAATAATAACAACAACAATAACAACAACAACAAATTTACTTCTGTTTGCACCCGATTTGAGTAGCAGTTGGTAGCAGTTTCTTACCAAGTACAGGCAAACAGGGAATACTGAAGGGGAATTTGTATAAATAATTATTATGGCTACAGGCAGCGGTACACATACCTCTTTAATTGATACGCCTTTACCACAGTCTGTTCGTTGGCGACTCTTGTCGCCATTGTCGCCTATTGATGTGAGGCAGAGAAAGCTCGTGGATGTAGACAGTGATGTCCAGTTCCTTGTGACCTCGACTCCGTGCAAGGCCGATAAATATGATGGCAATGCACGTTTATTGGGTGCCAGGTCTGAGGATCTGAGGTTCGAAACTATAAAGGAGGGTGGGCCTGAGAACGTGAAGTCGGAGAGTTATAATCGAAACACGTATCCAGTATCCAAGAGTGCGATTAGTTCGCCTACTGATAGTCGGCTCGAGACGATAGATACCCTCATTACGGAGAAGTTTGAAAAATTGGGCACAACCATGGACCATTTGTTAAGAGAAAGATCGGTCAGGAGCCGCAGTGAGATAAAAGATGGAAAGAAGAGGTTTTGCGTAGACTATAGGGCGCTAGCTCAGTTACAGAAAAGGATGCGTACCCTCTTCCTAGAATTGATGATAGTATCGATTCGCTGTCAGGCATGAGCTGGTTCTCGACATTAGATTTGATGTCGGGGTACTGGCAAGTAGAAATTGAGCAGGCTGATCGGCCTAAGACAGCGTTTGCAACGAGAAGGGGTCTCTATCAATTTAAAGTGATGTCGTTCGGTTTATGCAACGCACCTGGGACCTTTGAGTGACTAATGGAAGCCGTCCTAGCTGGGTTGCAATATGAAGTTTGCCTGATTTATCTCGACGACGTGATAGTGTTCGGAAGCACCTTCGAGCAGTTGCTTGAAAGACAAGCACGGGTCTTTACCTGTCTTCTAGGGGCCGGTTTAAAGTTGAAACCCAGCAAATGTACACTCTGTGCGCGAGAGGTTCGGTATCTTGGTCATACTATTTCAGCGGCAGGAGTTGCCACTGATCCTGAGAAAGTAGCTGTCGTTATGAAATGGCCCACTCCAAAATCAATTACCGCGGTGCGGAGGTTCCTTGGGTTTTGTAGTTATTACCGGCGGTACGTAGGACACTTTGCTGAAATTGCAGCTCCTTTACACCAACTAACGACAAAGAACTCTCTTTTCCGCTGGACAGAAGAACATCAGGCGGCATTCGAAAAACTATGCAATGCGCTTGCCTCAGCACCAGTGTTGGCTGTACCGGACTTCAATCGCCCCTTTATACTGGACACAGATGCGAGTGGCGAAGCCATAGGACCAGTCCTATCCCAAAACATAGATGGGAAAGAAAGAGTAGTAGCTTACGCTAGTCGTTGTCTGGACAGGACAGAACGCCAGTATTGTGTCACTCGTCGTGAGTTGTTGGCAGTCGTACATTTTGTTCAACACTTTAAGACCTACCTCTACGGCAGAAATTTCAAAGTTCGCACTGATCACAGTAGCCTGCGGTGGCTCATGAGCTTCAAAGAGCCCGAGGGACAGTTGGCCCGTTGGTTAGAGCAGTTGTCAGAATACGATTTTGTGATAGAACATCGCCCAGGAACTGGACATGCGAATGCTGATGGTTTGAATCGCTTACCTTGCAACGGGTGCAAATACTGTAGCAAACGTACAGTGGGGTTCTCTGCTATACGGCTGGACAGTGGGATACATTTTGGAGAGATACAGAGACAAGATGCCACTTTATCACAAGTCATTAGTTGGGTTGAGGCAAAGCAACGCCCTGCTTGGGAAGAAGTATCGGGGAATAATACAGAGGTTAAGGCCTTATGGGGGGCATTCAGATTATTAGAGTTGTCAGACGAGATGCTTGTGCGAGTTTGGCTAGATGGCTCCGGCAAGCCAGTTAAAAATTTCATCATCGTACCATGCAACTGGCGGCGAGAAGTCCTAAAGCAATGTCACGATGGAGCCTCCGGGGGACATCTAGGTGTCGACAAAACCCTCAGTAAAGTACGCCAACGTTACTATTGGCCCGGTATGAGGGATGATGTTCGTGACTACTGTGCGACGTGCTCCGTTTGCGCTCAGCACAAAAGTCCCAACCAGAAGCGCCGAGCGAAACTTCAGGGCATAACGGCTGGGGAAGCCGGAGAGCTAGTAGCCCTGGATATTTTGAAACCTCTTACAAAGACGGAGGAAGGAAATGCATACATCCTTGTAATCGGAGATCATTTCACTAAGTGGATTGAGGCGGAGCCTCTGCCTAATATTGAAGCCACCACGGTTGCAAGAGCGTTGCTGGATAATTTCATTTGTAGATTTGGCGTACCTCGTGTACTGTTATCTGACCAAGGCCGACAGTTTGAAAGTGCCGTTTTCAAAGAGCTTTGTGTCATATTAGGGATTAAGAAGACACATGTCGATACTTAGCCTAATAATAGAGAACCTGGTATAACAAATTTTGAAGAAACATAATGTTGAGAGAGAGAGAGAGAGAGAGAGAGAGAGAGAGAGAGAGACTGACTGATTGAAAGATTGATATCATTGCTTTTTCCGTTTTACAAAAGTTACCATCAATCATGAAAATACATCAAGAATGAACAATAAAAAAATAGTAGTAGTTCAGAACAGTTCGTACTTCTGCCGTTGATCATTTCAAAAAGTATCAAACCTAAAACACCCGTGCTAGCAAACTTCGGAGAACGTTGCACATCCTTGATGATGATAGCAAGTATCAAACCTAAAACACCCGTGCTAGCAAACTTTGGAGAACGTTGCACATCCTTGATGATGATAGCAAGTATCAAACCTAAAACACCCGTGCTAGCAAACTTCGGAGAACGTTGCACATCCCTGATGATGATAGCAAGTATCAAACATACAACATCCGTGCTAGCAAACTTTGGAGAACGTTGCACATCCTTGATGATGATAGCAAGTATCAAACATAAAACACCCGTGCTAGCAAACTTCGGAGAACGTTGCACATCCTTGACGATGATAGCGTAAACATTTACACAGTTATGTAATTATGAATACTCACTTCGTTATTCTGCACCCTGAACATGTAGAATGAGCTAGAAGATAATACGTACATCAGTACTCTGAAAAGTATTCTCAGGGCATACATTTTAAGTACATTAAAGAAAGACCACATTAGGCATCAGCATGGTGCTTGTTAACATTTCTTAATCTTCTTCTTTCTTTTAATATAGATGCACAGTAATGGTACAAAGGGCACAGCAATAAACACTTGGCCATTGCTACTAATAGCTAATAAATTACGGGTCATCATTCCGACAAGAGTATTGACAAAATCAAGATCGATCAGTAAATTTAAATACATGTAAACATTCACACCGGAACATTCACACCGGATTTGTTAATATTGTGGTAAAAATATCATAGCACGACCTGGTGAAAGAAAACTACATGCAACTATGAAAGACGCACGACAGAAATACGAATTGTTTGACAGTAAGTACAAACAGTCACACTCAACTTTGAAATGATAAGCGACAGAATACGAACTGCTTGACAGTGAGTACAAATAGTCTCACGCAAATATGAAATGATCAACGGCAGAAGTACGAACTGCTTGACAGTTAATACAAACAGTCCCACGCAACTTGGAAATGATCAACGACAGAAATACAAAATGCTCGACAGTGTGTACCAACAGCCTCATCATCAAAGGAAAACAGTTACGTCACAATATCGATAAAAACTGTAAATGACTCAAGGGGGTTGTAAATTAGAAGCTGAATGAAACCGACGTCGACGTTAGTCTAGAGCTATAGATTTTCCAGGAATGTGTATGGGTATGAAAATGCAGATTTCGGAAGAGAGAGAGAGAGAGAGAGAGAGAGAGAGAGAGAGAGAGAGAGAGAATTTTTGAGGAAGAACAATGTTGGCGGAACAAAGTCCAATCACTGATTGTAAAACGCAAGCACAAGCGCTCTTTTTTAATTTTAAACAAGCCATCACCTCAAACTTTAATAACAGATCCATCTGGAATCACTTAAGAGAACTAATTTCAAAAAAACCTCCACCTTAACTCCAACTCATTTTATGCCTAGGGTTAGATCTTAGAGATCTGGGTAGTAGGAAGGGGTGGAGGGAAAAAAAATGTGAGAACAGTGGGGCTATACAACAGATTTTAAAAAATACTGTTATTATTACATAATGTATGAAGAGAAATCTTAAAACTTATATTTCAGATATTAATTAAAATTAGTATACAGTTCTCAATAGTGACAGATATCTTTGATTTTGGATTGAACGTTTTTATGTTGTCAAATTAGTCAATGTTGTTTTCAGAATACTACTGTATTGGTTCCATGTCCTGCATCCATATAGCATTCAACTGCAAAAGAAGTATTCAAGAAACCCACATCTGTGGTATGTTTCAATGGATGAATGTTTAATTAATACTTACGTTTAGTAGAGGAAAAAATCTGTTTGAACTATTGTTGAAATGTAAACTGGTTGTAAATAATACCCATGCGTAGATATTGACTATTTCATATGTACATAAATAAAATTGAGCCCATATACTTCTCATTGTATCTTCAAATCTAGCCATGAAAACTAAACATAACTGAGGTACTTGTGAATAGTGAATTGCTTGCAATTAGTTAATGGGGCATGATATGAGTGGTACAGTGGCCTAAAGAGTGGAAAACCTGATACAATGTAGGTATGAGTAAAATTTAAAAGTCATAAACTTATCATGAATATAATATTTTTGCTGAGCCAGAAATGGGAACTGAATTTGAGAAACTTTTATGCATGATGAAGATGATGATTCAACATTTTTATATTCAGTTTGTCATTGATTCAAAAACTTTTATATGGGAAATATGTTGAATGTATTATTAGATTAATAAAATTTCACAACTTATAGAACTACTACATGATAATAGCCACAGAGTACAGTTTTACAGTTTGTAGGAAATACAGTTTTACAGGCAAAGGAAATTATCACACATCTGCATTTTCTTGGGAATTTGTACTTATTTTGTATTTATTTATTTTTTTCCTTCAGGCAAAGACATGAGCAGATTGAACGGTCCTTTTTGGGATGTGGTGGTGATCACTGCTGCAGATGAGGATCAGAAAGACGTATATGTAAAGCAGATTGAACAGAAACTTTCTAGGAAGGAGCTTCCCCTCGAAGTCCCATACTTTGTCATTAGTGACCCTCCAGGCCCAAAACTAAGTCAGATTGTCTCAATTGTCTCAATGATATGATCACAGCATTATTAGGTTTTCACTAATTCACAACAGTATTCTGTTGTTCAGAAAATTGACATTTGCAGTTTGTTCAGCGCGACTGCTGTTTCTATAACCAGATTGGTGTTACCATGAAAACAAAGTTGTTTCCTTGTAAGTTCCGTCTCTAAATTTACAAACCCTTGATGATGGTGAAAAATGTTGTAAACAGTATCTGTCAGAGTTATTTTGATCTGTCATTCAGATTAAATCCTCATAGCCAGAAAAGACCTCTTATCCATGAAGCATCCTTCAGCAAGACACTTTGCAAAAACTAACTAAAAGCCATAGGACAAAACACCTGAAAGTGAACATAGCCTGACCAAGTCAGAAATGTTATGTGTGTCTCTCATGCACGCCAATAGTCATATCACTTAATGCGCTTAAATGAGATATATATCATTCTTTATTACTCTATAGGGAGCCATGGTAGCTTATTGGTCCAGCACAAGACTTTCTATATGTATAGGTAGTCATGATAGCTAATTGGTCCAGCACCAGACTTACTATATGTATAGGGAACCATGGTAACTCATTGGTCCAGCACCAGAATTACTATGGAGCTATGGTAGTTCATTCGTCCAGCACCAGACTTACTATGGAGCCATGGTAGCTCATTGGTCCAGCACCAAACTTAGTATAAAAATTTTTATAGGAAGTCATGGTAGCTCACTGGTCCAGCATCGGACTTGTAATCCAAGGGTTGCAGATGTTTTATTCGATCTATGTATATACGACTGCTGTATCTGTTGATCAGTATAGTTACACATGTGGCACCATCGAATCAAATTTGGTCAATGGACGGGTCAACGGCGCGATCCTCTGCGACCGGGTAATCTAAAACCTCCGCCCCAATGTTATTCAACGGCTTGTTTCTTGTAATCGGAGGCCTCTTCCTTTTTTATCCGGCCTCCAACCGCCTTTTATTAGTGCCATTTCTGACGCAGTTCCGACAGACCCAAGTGCCGCAGCTTTTTCAACAGCTGGAGCCGATGCTGCCAACAACGCTGGAATCGATGCAACGAATGGAAATATTCCACCAGTCTTTTGCATTTATGTCACACCTGACACATATTGTTTTGCTTGGCCACATTAAACTGAGCAAGTTATGTTTGGGTCAGTTACACTGGAACATTTCCAGTTGATTATTTTGAGAAAAATTCAGTATGTGCCTACAATCATTTTTATTTTTTTTTTTATTATCGCAAGTTGATCTTCACTAAGGCCGATCCTGACTTCGTGATAGGAGATTATTTAAATACGTAACCGTTTAATTATGAATCTTATGTATTTTCCACAAGTGCATCGATGACCTTCGTTCGGTTACCAGCACCCTTCAACAACAGAGTCTTGTCAGAAAGTATCACAGCATAACATCTGTAATTAGCACCAGCCCCACCTACACGTGCATGAAAATACATATCGACAACGGATTGTCTAAACAACTCCAGGTGCTCCAATGAAAAGTAATAAATCGGATACAGTGTTACGAAGTCATGTCGGAAAATCCGCAAACCAGTGTCAATATTTTGATGCCGGTCCATATACGAACGCAGATTGTATTATGCAGGTGCAGTATGGTTGGTTTCAAAGCTAAACCAAATTTTTTCAGAAGGTTCCTAACGACCATTTAACCGCAACGAAACCTCATTCACTTCTAAGTTGTCAAATATCACCTGTCTAGTGGTTTGGTCATTGTCTCGATTTGTAACTTGAAATCCCACGAACACGTGTTTTTGTGCAGCAAGACCACGTTGAGTAGTTTTATTTGCCATGCAAACTGCCACTGAGTAGTACTTGGTGGGTGCACGTCTGTGGTGTGTGCGAGAAACGACAGAGCTGACGCAGTTCCAGTATGCATAAACGATAACAAATGTGATTTCTGTAGAAAGTGAAGAGTATAAAACAAGCATCCATAATGTTAATGTTTCCAGTACAACTCTACCATCTGCGAAAATCTCTACAAAACCCAAATATGTGACTGAGAGGAATTGCACACGAAAATCGTAATGAGCATACATGAATGTGTCCTTTGCGATGATCAAATCCAGCAGTGAGAGTATCGTTAACGCCTACAACTAAAGCTTGCACATCTGCATCAGCGGTGCGTGCAAAGTTTGAGGTCTCCTTATTGAGTACAGTTTATAATCCGCATTATCAGACGTATCCTTGATAAACATCAGTGTTGGACCAGCTGATCTTGCATAATCACAGCTGTATCTGGCAAATCCAATAATCGTCGTGGCAATATCAACGTTGTCAAGAATTGATTCGATTTTCTTTACATCGATGGAATAACGAGCACTGTTGAAGAACGTCGTGTTCCGTTGTTAACAAATAAAACTGTGGTATTGGCAGGATAATCGGTACCGCCACCGCCAGTGCTTTACGAGTTTTCCTTGAACTTCCAAGAATTCGTCACATAGCAGAAAGAACCTAGACGTGTTCTGCACTTGCACTTGCAATTCTATTTTTGTTTGATTGGGGTCTCTGGCCGGGTATGAGTAACACTGAAAATCTCGTTTGCATCAATCCACCAACACAGCCGAACCCATGCCAAATGCCGGATGAGATATATCTTTGAATCGGGCCATGGTGAAACTTTAGTTTTCACTATAGATCTCGTCTAATACCTTTGCGTAATGGCTTAGGTGGTTTCACCACTCACGTCCTTAACCGTAATTGACTCCCCATTTCCAAATTTTCAATCGCTGCTGATCGGCTTCATTAATAATTTTACTAACCGAAGCCATCATAGTCTCTGTCGATGGTAGAGTAGCCGGAACCTTTAGTGGTGCTCGAGTCACTATCGTCATAGTCGATCTCGAATTGATTGTGCTGCCTGTGATCCCAGTTGTTTCATCCGATCCGCAGAAGCAATTTTGATGCTATCAACGACTCACATTCCAACTTCTTTAGCGATTGGTGCAGCGCGCAAGGTCAGAACACTAGGCACCTTTGACGCGCCTGTAAACAATCCACGAACAAAGTCACCGAGGCCAGATCCATAACATGTAGCGTAAACGGGTTTTCCCGCGTTAACAACGCGCACGGGTCTCAAATGTCCACGTACAAATGTCAGTATATTAAACGTCAGGTCAATCCCTAATGTACAGTTGTATCGTCAGTGTTTTGCAACCACGCAAATGAACAACGTGACTGTCTTGATCCACAAGAATAAAACGAATATGTGTCAGTCGATTATTATGACGTGGAAGATACACAGGTGTTGCGGGAGTAATCGATATTAAATCAAACCACATGGTCGACGGTTGGTGAAAACCCAAACAGTATATAACCCTGAACAACAACGCCTGTCCTTTCATACTTCCTTCATAACCACCACTGACAGCGTCACAGGTTAAGTCAATCTGTGTGGTAGAGGTAATCTTCACAATGTCAGGCGCTATATGATATTCCATACGTAAAAATCGTTTATCATCGGAAACTGATTTTATTGACGACCATGCAATGTCAACCGCGTATAGTGCTGAATCGACTGCAATGATAGAATGATGGTGGGCCCATTGGCACGTATTGAAATTTTAGAGTCTTAGAGTCTTTGCCGTCACCAATGCGATACTTTGTCGAATTTCTTCATTGATCGATTCCATGTACGCGCCGGCATGAAGTTCATTATTATTCCAGGTGGCACCAGTGTCTACTGAAAACATAAACGGTTGTGATCAGATATTAGGCTAAATGTAATAGACTCGTAGCATTGCAAGTGCGATCTCACGTGTGCGTGATTTATCAGCGGTAACAGTTGCAGAAAAGGTCACATTGAATTCTATTTTCCTTGATGAGATTGTAATCATCGAGGTAACGCTTTGGGTTGTTGTATGTTCAACAATTTGTTGCATCGCAGCATAGATTTCGCGTAGTCCACTCAGCGTTTCAATCGTTTCGCACTCATCATCGGTATCATAGTAATATACACCACATATATCTTCAACAAGTTCATGCAACAGCGCGCTATATTTTTTCTGTCCTTGAAGTTCTTTGTGACCATTTGCTGAAACATTGATGTGGCTTCATTAATGGCTTCAGGTGCGTTGTTGCCTGCACGAACTGATCCCACGTCTTTCCAATGGATTCGCGGGATTGTTAGGGTCACACAATCCACCAAAGCCTTTTCCTTCTTTGACTTTTTGTTGTTTTCTTTTCTTGTCTTAATATTTGTTCGTACTTTATGAAATCCTTGTCAATACATTTTGTTACGTCTTTGGGTGGTTTCTTAGCAGAGACACTTCTTAGCTGGTGTCTCTTCAGGTGGTTACCAAGCAGGCTTTTGAATATAGACTTCTTTCAGAGCAGCTATTTGTTCAGGCTTTTGAACATAGATTTCTTTAGGAGCCACTATAAAATAATGGCGAAGAGTATCTACATATGGTTTAGCGTTTCTGCACCTATCACTCAATAGAGTTGAATAAGTTTTTGAAACTCAGCCCACTCAGCTCTACTGCTTAATCTTCTTTGTCCAGTCCACTCCTTGTATAATAATACGGGCCAGTGTTGTCCAATATTAGCTTGATTCCTATTTGCTGATACTTTATTCTCCAACATATTTTCGGTTCGCTGCGTTTCATTAGATACTAAAGAAGAAAACTGTAAAGCATCGTCATTGATTTCCTTTGGTTCTTTAGTTCATATATTTTGGCTATTTAAACATTGATTTATATTCGGGTGTTGCTTTTTTCCTGGAAGAAAGCTTATACGCCTCTTCAACGTTTAATTTGACTTAGCCGTCTCCGATGGCAAGCGCTTAACAGTCTCTGCAATTGCTTTTATTACTCATTTAATAGCTTTGATGCGATAAGCTATTTTACTAATTGGTACTGGTTTTACTTCTGTTTCAGTCAGCAATGCTACTGGTTCCGCTATGGCTTGCGATTGGCACGTTCGGCAATTTCTTTTGTGGGTTTAATCAGCTGTGCAAATGTGTGTTCCCGCTGTGAGGTCGACTCGTGCAGTCTGTCACGATTGCAACATATCTCTGCCGCTTTTTCGACCTGTAATAACAATGCGAATACATTCCTGGTGTCCACGAGAGACTTTACGGCTTCGCTTCACATACTCTTCAATGACATTACTGGCAGACATTTTGTATGATTGTTCTTGATTGTTAAATTGGCGTGTGAGACAAATTTGTGTTAGACGCTTGCATCTACACCCGCACGACATTTACCCCTTGTACGTTCCAGTCAAATAAATGACAAGCAAACTACACGGATCATTTTTGATCCGCACAAACATGTCACAAAATTCACCCCACGTGTAGTCAGGTCCGATGAATATTCCCAAGACCATGAACGTCAATGCCATGAAATATCGTCAACATGTTACATTTGTCACGGAATGCTTTAGGCACATGTGCGTATGTTTGAGTCAAATAAATAACATTGGTGTTTTATGCCGGTCTCTAGAAAATATTTGTGCAGGACTGACTTGATTTTCAAGCATCATATCATCGTACACGGCAAGACTTTTTCATTTGCATTCAAATCGTCAGTGGTAGTGGAGCAAAGAAATTCACGTCTGTGGCGGACAGGCCTACTCGCGGACGCAAGCGCGCCTCACGCAGAGGGTCTGGTTTTAAAAAAAGTCGGCGGTGATAAAGCTGCTGATTGACAAAATTACCAGGAACAACATGAGTAAATATTCTGGTCAAAAACACATTCCTGGATACAATTAATGTGGACCCGGTACACGGCTGGATGTACGACTTGATTCTAACAACCATCCAAAGCCTTGCGAAGCACCTGTGGATCGTGCCTTGCTTATAAAACATCAAACTTTATCCGTGAATGTCAACACGCTGATGTTGACCCCAAAGCCTCCCAGCCAAGCATTTGCACCAGATGAATTTCGGGTCGTTCCTGCAAATACGTCACTGCCACCAAGATCTGTGTTAATGCATTAATGTACTAGTGAATGTGTCATTCACAACAGCACGATGGCCTAATGCGTAAGTGGTTATTCCTTTGGGGAAAATCCATCGCTAGATAACAACTGGAGACAAACTCTCTTTGGTGCATTCTTAAACACTCATGAAATGTTTCTGACATCATATAATATTTGGGGTGTGCGCGAATCCACATCGGTATCGAATACATCCCATGTACATGTCATGCTTAAGATCTTTCTGCACAATAACCTCTGCGACTTCTATTGCCTTTTTATCATTCCCTGGTCGGAATACAATCGAGTATATTGTAGGTCGCAGTCCCACATACTCTTCTACTGGTTTACTCGAGCATTCGGCTTGGACCTTAGGAACAATATGTTGAATATTTAATTAACATTTGTTAGTTTTTCTCCATAATTGCTAGTATAAGTTGGAGTTGACCTTGTCCAAAATCAGGTTCACTGTGTTCCTCACCAAAGAGAATGATGTTTTTTAATTTTGTTAAACAATAATAAATAGCTATTTTTATATGACTGTGGGTTACATAGCAGTATCATTATCTTGGTCTAAGTCAAGGACAATGTGTTTACCACATCTTTATTATAACTGTGGCAACATATTGGTAACATACTGTTCTAGAATGGAAAATTCCATTAAGTCACAGTATTTCCAGAAAATGCTAATTGTGACCTAGGTCAAGTTGAGGGCTTTATAATCTTGTTTATCGATAAATTACTAATTCGTGCTGTAAGATCTTGAACCAGAATCATTTGTATTCTTGTGTTCAGTATTTGGTTTGGGTGAAATTATTTATTCAACTTATCTATTTACTGGAAACACAAAGTGGTCATAATTCATATTCTTGGACAGAGACATATTTTGGAATTATAGTGAATTCAGGGCAAGGGTATATAAGATTATATTATTGTGATTCATCAAAAGACTCTTGTCTCATCACAACAACACAGGCCACAACAGTCACACCAACACTTTCAGCGTTGGATCTTATTTCGAACACCACTGGAATTTAATTAGCACTTTATTCGTTAAGACTGGTAATAGAACTTTATTCATTAGGACTGGTAATATAACTTTATTCATTAGGACTGGTAATAGAACTTTTTGGATTTTTTGGGGATTAATTCGCATTACTGTAAGTTTATTTTAAATTTTCACTTTATATTATACGGAAAAAAATTATATGTTGAATTTTACAATACTTGGTGCTTTTTTCCTCATTTCTATTACTTAGATTAAGACCATAGAGTCGTAAATTTGTTTGTTTGTTGTTTTTATTTTTTATTTTTTGGGGAGGCGTTAATAAACTACTGATGATCTTTCGGATAATCGCTGATATAAAATTCATTCACCACACTTGGCTGTGCCATGTCCGTGAGTCAATGTGCAGCATCTTAATCCTATCCTACTAAAATGGCTTAATCTTGCAATAGTAAAACACGCACATCAGCAGCTTCGACAAATTCAGCATGGACGAACCACCGAAGATTGGTTTTGCTAGAGTAAGTTTCTTTTTTTTTTAACTGTGAACGGCAACAAGCCAACCGTCAAAGATATTTCTGTATTCAAAGGCCGGGTCACCGATGAGCCTTCGAAATTTATCTTGTTCACAGACAAGGTCGACTCGAATTCGTTTGCACAGATTCTCCACGTTTTCCGAAAGATTGTTCATGAGCTTGAAAATGTCCTTCTCGAAGTCATTGGTGGCCTTTCTCCTCTGATCCTGTTTCATCTGTCTCGTAAAATGCAAGCACTCGATGAATCTTAGTTACAAGCATACCCAAGCACAGATACAGCTGGAGGCTTTATACATCCAACACATAATTTTGCTTTGTCTTAAGACTTGGTACTAGTTTGGTGCATTCAGTGTATTTGACTCCGGATTCATCAACGATCGGTAACTGATGCGGGGAAAACCACGTACGAGGCACTGACAACGCTTCTGGAGCCAGCGGAGGCACTGAAAACGCTTCTGGAGTAAGATGTTAATCGATAAACTTCAAAGAAGTATCCGTATCCATTTTTATGCGGTAACCGCAGATGTGTTTTGCACGTCAATGTGTGTGGGATCAATCCAGTGAAACCCATCAACCGGCAACGTGTCATCAATGCCCAACCATAAGGGTTACTGGTATCAAGATACACGATGAAACTTTTGGGGGCAGCGATGTCATACCCTTTCACGTTTGGGTTGTTGGCGCGCACATATTTGTGACTCACCATAGAAATCCCGCCACTAGCGGAGATTTAAATAAACAGACGCTTGTCAATGTTGGTGAGCAATTCCATGTCGATTATGGTTTTGGACAACAACGCATCCCAAACTATTCCTGGTGATTAGAAGTAATATGCAGGGTCGATCTTGAACATGTGCATGGCAGTATCACGAAATGTCTTCTTCTTCTTCTCCAGCAATGAGTGACTCCTGAAACCTCCCGAGACATAATCATGTCTGCGGATAAATCGAGTTGTTCTTGAATACAATTCGCATTAACCCCGAACTAGTTAAGAAACACGTTAACCGTGTCCTTGCCACAGTTCGTCCATCACACCTAACTACTATGTAACAAAATCCGCATGGTTGTTGGTCAGCGACTTGTGTTGTTGGGCTCGACGCGTTCACTTCTTTGAAAGCAGATAACAAAATCCGCATGGTTGTTGGTCAGCGACTTGTGTTGTTGGGCTCGACGCGTTCGCTTCTTTGAAAGCAGGGCTAGATACGTTCGCATGAACGACTGGATCGTTGAGATAGTCAAAGTCCGCGTAGATATACGGAACTTTCATCTTTTGTTTCACTCAGTGGAATTTGGGAATATGTTTACTTGGTTCTAGCATTATTGTCCGCTGCGGTTTTGAACAATTCCACCACAGTAAAAGTCATGGTCAGTGAGCATTTTTGGGGTATTAAATAATGCATGCAACGTCTGCATAGATATTTTGATACCGTGATGATTGCTGTGTCAGTTAAGCAACCGAACAAGATTCTCTATCCATACATAGTGCGATACCATTTCTGAACCAATCTTTTCACGCAGCAACAACAAATCAATCTGAGTTGGTCCATGTTGCCCAGGTGGTGATAGTACAAGTGGATAATAGCCTTTATCGTAAGTGACCACAATAACAACGATACCAGGGTTAAGTGGCTCAAACTTGCCTGGTGTGGCCTTAGTAACATGTATAGGAAATTCGACATCACCTCAGTTGAGTTCACCTAGGTACTGCAAGTATTTTCGAGACAGGTCTTCAGTGTCAATATCCGGATATAACGCTGGCAAAATTGGTCAGTCAAATATCTGTTGTGAAACTCCTTTACATTTATCACTGACGTTGGTGGAATCCGCTCTGGTGGTGGCATGTAATTGGATCCATGAAAGGGTTGATACGTCAAGAGATGTACCTCGACTTTCGTACATTTGTCGAGAGTCCATCGCGATCCTGATATAGTGTATTTCTCAAACATTTCGAAATTCTTTACAATGCCTTTATCAGTTTCATCATTGAAGGCGCTGGTGTCATTATGGTTCAGGATTGCACACACAGCCGGGGGGGGGGGGAGTGTTTCCTGGGTTTCCAACCCCCCAACCCCAGTTAAAAAAAAGTACACACACAAAACGTAAAGTAACTTGTCACTAGAAATTTGATCATCGTTTGATTCTTGTGCACTTTTTTGGGTAGCACACTTTTAGTAAATAGACACACACTTTTTTTTGGTGCCATTTCAAGGAAAGTCAGGGCCGTTTTGAAATTTTGGAAAGCCCACCACCACCAAGAAAACCCCCCAAAACACTTGACCTGATCCGGCCCTGATACGAACACCGCTGTGAATCTACGGTGTTGTCATTTTAAACCCAACCTTGTTATGACTAAGCGGCAGATAACCAGATGTATATTAAGGTCAATATCTGCTTTAACTCCAGAGTGACCAAAGTTTTGTAACACCGATGTGATTCCAGGGATAATATTTGTTAACAGTTGTCGATCGTCTTTACCTAGTTTGTATGTGGGTGGGATAGTTGCCACGCGATTTAACTCGCCAATACGCGTATGAAATATGAATTCAGGTACTTAAGATTGCTGTGCTCGGTCAAGAACATACTCAGCAGCTACAATAGCAATAGCAAGACGATTTTGTTTATCCCGATGAGGGATTTGTCCATCTTCGATACGGTGACGGTTTTTGTTTATCCTAAATACGGTGACGGTTTTGTTCATCCGCAATAAGGCTTTGTCCGAACGCGTCTACTATCTCAAGTATGTCATCTTTTCTTGCACCTCTTGGTATTTCTATATTACGCTGACGTGCAAATTGTTTCAGTTGTTGTATCTTTGATTTTATATTATCAAACGGTGATGGACTAGTGACCGGTGGTGAAGCAGGTTGATTTAGTGCATGCATGTGTCTCAATAATATGTCAGACTTTCGCATACGACATAATATTCGTATTCTATGAATATAATGTTTACTAATATATCGGGCACCATGAAGACGTATCATTTTTGCAGCAACAGCGCATTTATAGTCCGTACAATACATTAATTTTTTATACTGATCATGAAAACAAGTATGGATCATGAAAACAAACATGGGTTGAAAGTTATTATACTATCTTGAAAAACAAATCACTTCCTCTTCCGTTCGGATTTTTTTGTCCATAACATTAGCATTTTCTCCTGAAGTAATTCTCAGGGGTAAATACCAAACAAAAACTGGTAACAGTAAACCGGAAACGAATTGTTTTCTTTAGTGATGTACTAAGCGTTACCAATAGAATTCACTTTGCGAGCAGATCTTCCACCCCAGTTGCGGTTACTATTAAGCTGCAATTACTATAATGTGCCAAAAGCGCCAAAGCAACTGATAAACTTGCAATATTATCAACAACAACAAAAAATTGCAACGGTATTCAGCTGCAATGCTAAATTTTGTTGATGCGACGGCTTCCGTTGCAATGGTATTTTTAAACACCGTGGTCTTTGTAACTGAATTTTTTTTGTTGGAACGGTATTTTCAACAGTCAAGCCACATGCAGTGTCCAAAAGTACTCCAATGCAATGTTAGAGTCGCCGTACTGATTAATTTGACGCAAATGTTGATACATAGAGCAGGTAATATCCAGATTAAAACGTTGAAAAACTGTGTTATATCCCCAGTGTTATCCAATTATCGAGACGTATATACTGTCAAAGAACAATGTGACCTAGGTGAAATCAGGCCTTGCTTCTGACATGAAATAATATTTATAGAAAGGATTTTTAAATTAGGTTCTTTGAACCTGGTATTTCATACATGACCGTTCAGATGTTTGTTTAGACGTTTGTTTGGATCCAGTCAAGGAGAAAATGATTCAGTTGAGTTAATCCTCTTTCGTACCACATTCCTGTCTTTGAAAGAAAATAATGCTGTTTTCAATGTGTTACGTCGCTGTATACATTAGTATACGTAATTTAAACTTTTTGCCGCGTTGAATCCTTCCCTAGGGCAAATAAACAAAATAATATATGTGAATAACAAATTCCAAAGTAATAGAAGCTGATACTTGGTTTAAAAACCGATAAATTATATTACAGAAAAATGCAAACATTCTATGTAAGTGAGGGGTAAAACAGTTTTTATTCTTGCTGATATAGTTATTGTTTTTTTACTTGCTCTATTTTCAACTTTAATATAATTCCTTTTTGTGGAATCGATAGAGCAAGAACAAAGTTACAATGTTTGTCATTCAATGTTCTGGACATTGATATTGGTTGAAATTATGCAGTTTATTCTACTCGATTTAAAATAGGAATCAGCTATAACATCTATACAACCATTTTTTTCCTACAAATTTGTTATAAATCAGTCATTTTGAGTTCAAGATGCAGTCGTCTAAAACGATGCATGTGATGTGAACTTGCTTCAGAAGTAGTATTGATTAAATATATGCATTACTATGAACAATCATACAAATAATATAAAACAATTTAATGTCGAATAAAGTTGAAAATGTAGACTGCTAGTAATTTCCTTTCTTGGATTTACGCGTATAATGCCTAACAGAAATTTGATTTAGCTTATGACCGGCGGGGGCGGGGGGTTTGGGTTGGGGTGGGTGGGTACATAGGTAGACTACTTACATGGCTGCTACTATTAATACTACTACTACCAGCACTACTACTGCTACTTCTACTACTACTGCTACTATTACTACTACTAGTACTACTACTGCTACTACTACTACTACTACTACTACTACTACTACTACTACTAGCACTACTACTGCTACTACTACTACTACTGCTACTATTACTACTACTAGTACTACTACTGCTACTATTACTACTACTACTAGTACTACTACTGCTACTATTACTACTATTGCTACTACTACTACTACTAGTATTGCTGCTACTACTACTACTACTAGTACTACTAGTGCTACTATTACTAGTACTACTACTACTACTACTAGTACTACTACTACTACTACTAGTACTACTACTGCTACTACTACTAGTACTACTACTGCTACTATTACTACTACTACTACTAGTACAACTACTACCACTACTACTACTATTACTACCACTACTACTAGTACAACTACTACCACTACTACTACTATTACTACCATTACTAGTAGTAGTACTACTGCAGCTACTACTACTACAAGTACTACTACTGCTACTACTACTAATACTACTACTACTACTACTACTACTAATAATAATAATAATAATAATAATTACCGATTTAATTCTCGTCAAACTCATAAACATGTCTGCAACAATGGATAAATCGAGGATAGGCGAGTGTTTGATTGCAAGCCTAAATTGCGAGTCGAGCTTGCCAAAGCCATATATTTTGCGTTGGAATGCAGAAATAAACAAAACAGATAAGAAAAATCCTAGTATATGAACTCACAACTATTGAAATCTTTATTTTATAGAAGTTACACTCTCAAGGATGTTGAACCTGACCGCTCTGTTATGATGCTACCCTACGTCAACAAGGTTCACTGTATCATTGTATCAATCCACGGAAAACAATGCGTGACAATTTCATGCGTGACAATATTATACTTTCACTTTTCTTGGGGAAATATTACCTTATACATAGATATATTTACGGTATAGTTTTGGTACATTGAGCATCTTATCTTTCGTTAGTATGGTATTTAAATCATGTTTTTACCTGTAACAGTCTGACTATAACAGATCAATTTTCTTTCACTCATGTTCATTTATTTATTTTATATGGTCTAGTGTTTCTCCTTTGCCATTCACAGTGTTACGTGAGTAGCAGTGCCCGATTACCAAATAGGCAGAGTAGGCACCGACCTATGGGTTCCACGCCTTTTAGGGCTTGATTTGATCTTGACGTATTAAGAGATAATTTGCGAAGGGGACCCTGAGATTTCGACTACCTAGGGGGCTCCACAGGGTTTAATCCGGCACTGGTGAGTAGAATAGTGTTGTATGTTGCATCTTAGCATTGGGGACTTTGGTATGACTCGGCCGGGGATCGAACCCACGACCTCCCGCATCCGAGGCGGACGCTCTAACCACTAGGCCACCGGAGCGGTTAGAATAGTGTTGTATGTTGCATCTTAGCATTGGGGACAGATAAACAGTATCGACTTGGCCCTTGTACGTCAATCGTCCTCGAAGCCGTTGATGCACTTTGCGTAGTTTCGTTTGAACCACTGATGCCACAAAATTTGAGGAGGAATGTGCTATCATAATTACTAGTTTATTTTTATTTAGCAGATGGGAAGATTGTGTTACTTGTGTACACAACATCTCGGGGTACAACTCGTGCTTGTTCGTATTGTCCTTTTACTCAGTAATAATAGACTGCTGAGGTGGCCTACTGGTTAGAGCGTCCGCCTCGTATACAGGAGGTCGCTGGTTCCAACCCCGGCCGAGTCATACAAAATATTTATAAAATTGGTACTAATAGTTGCCTCGTTTGGAACTCAGCATTAAGAGGTTTGTGTTAGGACTGGTCAGCCTGGTGTCAGGATAATGTGCTGCATGTCTGCGGCGTGACACCCCAGTGCTAGACATCGCTCTAAACGTCGTAGCGATATGACTGAAATTTTTTAAAAGCTACGTTAAAAATCCAAATCAAACGCACACAGAGTAATAACCTGTATTTCAGTTGCGTAGAAAAAGGACCGCTACCCCCCCCCCGGCTAAATATAATACTAGGGTTTATGTCAATAAAATTTGGCATGTTTGATAGGATTCCCCACCCCTACTCCATTTCAGCATTTGCTTGAGTTGATTGAATGGTTGCTACTACCGATGTATAGTGATAACTTAATGTAATGGTTGGTTCACTAACTGAAATAAATTATTTAGGATTCTATGTAGCCAATAAAAAGTAATTTCTGATCTGGTACAAGTCCACGGTATAAAAGTTAGACCGGATATGTTGTACACTCGGCATAAAAGTGAGACCGGATACGCTGTACACTCATCATGCATGGAGAGGTCAGTAACAATCTGGAGTAATCTTTTATCTGCCAAGACATAGGTCTTTGAATGTATATAATATTATTTAACTTTCGAAATAATTTTTGAGGAAATAATTTAATATCTCCTGGGGAAAAAGCATATCAATTAGTATGTTAGAAGAATCAAGTTCCTTTGTAAGTATTCTACAAATACCTCCAAGCTACGGAAGCTTGTATTCCCCAAACCCTCAACTACGTTATATTCAAGAACGGAATGCTGTTATTTGTATTTAATTTGTGTCGTGTACTTGACCTCTGTCCATGAGGGATTGAGCTTCAGTGTGTATCTGATGTTTGTCTTGTTTGTAAGGTATTAATAGGCTGTTTATTGATATTTGAGTTCAAGGTCTAGCCTTGTTTACAAACTTAAAATATTCTGGAAGAGAACTTGTGACTCCTATCCTGGTCATTTCATTGTGACTTATGTTTTTATATAATGTCGAGGTAAACAAAATTATTTACTCCTACTTCAAGTTCAGTCTGTGTAATTATTTTTAGTTGTGTTCAGATATAATTTGAGAGAATCCACTGTAATTACAAAGTGCTCATTGACATTTAGGAGTAAAACACTATTTTGGAATATAGTGTAAATTCATTCAAAGACATTCTGAGTTATATCACTGGGATACATCAGCTTATTCATGATTATCGGCACATCATCACATTAAAGATATGGAATTCATTCGGAATATTCTTAACTTTTGGACATGTGATTGAACATTTAGGATTATTTGGGGTTTAATTTACAATACTGTAGGTTCCTCTTAAATTGTTTGTTGAATTTTTATATAACTTGTTGGTTTTGCTTCTTTCTGTTACTTAGTTTCAGAACACAGAGTCGTAACAAATGCAAAAGTCGCAATTTAGTCCAAAGGTTGTTGTTGTTGTTGTTGTGGGGCTTAACGCCATTTTTCAGCACACGATAGGCTATACATGGCGGCCAGTATTAATAGTGGAGGAAGAAACCGGGAAATCCCCGGAAAGAACTACCGACCCACGAGAAGCTACTGGCAAGCTTTCTCACATATCCACATTCGCCGAATCCTAGTCCAAAGGTAATAATTGTTTCTATTTAAAAAAAAAAAAAAAAAAAAAACAGACATAAATCTTTAAGTTTATTTTTTATATCTACATATGTCAAAGTAATTATTTAGTTTTGATAAAATTTTGTACATGTATTCACGGACTCCCAGTCGAGGCATTTTTGTTTTTTAGTACAAAGATATTGGTGATGAGTAACACTACTTGCTCATCTGCTCACTATTTTAAAGTGAATGAGTTCAATTTTCTAAATCTTAATATTTTTATTAGACCACATTTTGTAAAATTCAAAGAAAAAAATAAAAATTCTTCCAACGCGAAATAATTATACACTGGTAACATTATCAAAATTCGTGAAATTTATAATGAAGAAATTTGCATAGTTGATACTATAGTATATCTGACTTTAGAAAAACATGTATTTACGGAACCTTTGTTTATTATGTAGAAATTGGATGTTTTGAAGTAATTGCTCCTGTACAACACAGGTGAGATTCTTTGATTTCTGAAAAAGTTGTGTACCTTTGGTAGTTTGATACGCATTGATTAGAACAGAACTCATTCGGCCAACCTCAAAGCCAGTCCTACATGCGCGCTTAATAGAAAAACAAATCCGTTTCGTAAAAAAACAAATATAGGACTATAAAGGTAATCGGCCCGTTTATTTTTATGCTATGATACATTTTACCTATCACAGCTAGTTCCCGGTTATTTGAGAACACAAACCACAGTATATCTGACTCAATTCAACTTCAACACATAACTTACGAGTGACCTTCGTGATCTGTATCACGATACAACTGAACGAATCGAATAGGCTTTCCTTGTGCATATTGAGTGGGACCGGAATGCTGAGTTTTCACTGGATAACATACTGAACTTATTACGTATTCACATGACTGCACAATCAATCCGATACGCCGGTTGCAAACAAAGATGAATGTGAACATTGCCTCTGCCCACAATGTATGTATGTATGTATGTATGTATGTAAAATCCTTTAACAAGCACCTAAATCAGCAAAAAAACAAAAGCATGCTCAACATTTTTCGTATATAAACACAGTTATGAAATACCTTTGCCCAGTTCACATCAACTTATTCCTATGTCACAGGGTGGAAGTGGACATACGCGGTAGGAATAGTTCCACTGTCAGTGGACACTGGCTGGGTATGCGCTCTGGTCGAGGATCACTGTACAAGACGGATGAACGAGTCAGTAATGCGTATCCGATACACGTTGCTGTTCAAGAACCATTTATGAATGGGAAAACGCTGCTTTTAGGAGAAACAAACAGAAACCGTATCGCGTGTGAAAAGTCACAAAGATATTTGCTGTCGAAATGTGCGATGCAGAACGTAAAGGTGTGGTAGTATTTTAATCATGATGGTCTTCAGTACACTGGATAGCTATGGTATTGAACAAGACAAATTTAATTTTGCTCTTAGATCTGTTTCTAATATTGGATTTTTAGTGAAATCGAGATATTCATCTCTGTTTTGGGGAAATAAATTCAAAAGGAATGGGAGTTTCGCTTACGTTAAAAGCAAAGGTATATTGTGCATTGTTTTCTTTTTGTTTTTTTTTTTTTTTTTTGCTTTTTTTAACCCACCTTCATTTCTTTGTAGTTAGTAAGCAGTTTAAGTTAAAGGATAAAAATACACAAGTTAGCTATTTATATCTAAAATAACACGAGAATAAGAATTTGATATAAATACAGTTAGTCTTCTTTATTATCATAATATTTGCGAGAACAGGTAAATTTTTCCTTGAGTGGGGCTGAAGTGTCTATAGAGACTAACTGTTCGCTTTTTATTATTGCGTGTGCGGGTGAGGGGGGTAGGAAAGATAAGTCAGGAGGAGAAATTAGGACCGGGTGAGAAGTTTTCACGCTTATTATCAGGAAGGTAACTTTTGCCCGCCCACCTACCTTTCTAAAGCCTGTCTTTAAATAATTATTTCGCAAGTTTTGTAAGAGTATTAATTACCTGTCACACATTAGGAGCATTACTGACGAAAAACATATATGTGAGTTGCACACATTGCATATGAACGTGCATTGTAGGAACTGTACGCCAATGATTCAAGGTCTACATAAATGGCAATAAACATAATTTCTTCGTAATATTATTGCCATGGTAATCGAGTGGTTCAGTCACCATTCGCGATTGAAAACTACAAACTAAAATTTAAAAAAAAAATTCTTACATCATCTTTCCATGAGTAGGCAGTGTGCATGCCGCGATAGTAAAACGGTTGATCATTTTCTGTTAGAATGTAAAAATATACAGGTCTAAAATAGTGTACTCTTTCGCATTACTAGATCGACCTCCACTCAAGACTTTCTTATTCCACATGTCTCTGTACTCTAATGAAATTAATAAACGTATCTTTTGTAGCATAAACCTTCAAAAAATGATTAAAATTCTTTTGTAGACTGAAGCATGGATCGCAACCATATATATATATATATATATATATATATATATATATATATATATATATATATATATATATATATATATATATATATATATTGTATTCAATTTACTAGAATTGGTTGTATTTAAATATGTAGAAATCCACTTTGTCAGTTGGCAAATATCTATTTCACTAGATACGTTTTTTTATTACAAGTTATTAACTTTTTATTGAATTAACAGATATTGTATTGTTTTGAATTATATGTGAAGATGTTCTAAACCAAGGCTTCTATGGAATATATGTGTAAAAATGTTATTATAACCCAAATACATATACCTGTCCTTACTGATATATCAAATTATTTGGAGAAAGGTTAAACTATTAAATCCGTGTGAACATCCATCATTACAAATACTCCGCAAAGCATGAACACGTGCGATGATAGCTGAACACCGCGTTCGAAACAGGGGATAAAAGTTTTGTAGGTATTACATGTTGCCAAGGTGTCAAAACGATCTGGCAAAAAATATTGACAGATCAGATGCTTATTCAGAGGACTGTTCACTACCGCAGTCAGTGATAAAATGACCCAGCGCTGCTAATCCTCCTTTTATACTCCCTCCCTGTTTTTACGATCATATCAATGAAGCGGAGCGAACTGGTCTCCAAGGCAAGGTATAAAAGGCAGGTCCCGTGACTTTTAGGTGAATATTGAAGTTACCTGACAGAGTAGTATTGAAGTCATTTCAGGAAAACATGGCAAGTGTTTGTTTTTTTTAATATCACTTTTTCTCAGCTGGAACAGTTACAGTTCCATATTTTATCATTTCTGTATGTCTCTCGTTTTTAATTTCTACTTCCTTCTTACTTTCCTTCTTATTCTTATTCGTCTTCTAGAGAGAGAGAGAGAGAGAGAGAGAGAGAGAGAGAGAGAGAGAATGGATTTAGCTGATATAGGATGGTGGCAACTATCAATTTAAAAATTGGTTTTTCATACCAGGATAGCAAAATAACATTTGTTTTTTAGCCACCTTTGTTTTGTTGTTTTGTGTGAATACACTTGAAATACTTTGTTATTTATGCGTTCTCTTAAGTACAATTATTTCACCGTACGGTCGATTCAGTTTTGTTTTATTTGTATTGTTTACAGCAAAATGTTAATAATAGGATTCTTGTGTTTCAAATATAATTGTTGGCATCCAGCAAAGACTCGTCTCTGACGTTATGATAATTAAAAACGCAATTTATTTTGTTCTTAACAGGAAAAAAACATTGCAAACAATTTCTGAAACAAAAAGGAAACGCAAAACTTATTGGCTAAGTAGGAAACTTTTGACCATTTTAATGCAGGCAGAGGATGGATTTTTCGTGCAATCTCTCCATTTAAACGTTTGATGTACATTGTTTTAGAATTCCTTCAATATATAAAGTATGAATGAAACATTCTTGGAGGCGAATATCTTTTTAAGCATCTTCATTTTTTGCTGGCGAAAGTTTTTTTTTTTCAGTAAAGGAAAAGGCGAGTAGCCTTTCTTGAATCTGCACCCATATGCATCTTGGCAGCCGCAAATATGATATAGTGTTTATCCTCATTGGGTACTACGGACGAGTCTGAAATATTCAGAATAATTAGACATCAAAAATGTTTTGTTACAATGATCAGAATTTAGCTGAGCCAAAAATTTGCAAAACATTTGAGTTGTGATATAGGTCGAACCATATTTCTGGACAAAGTGACAAAACACACCCTAAATTGGATGGCGCACTATTACTTGAGATCCTTGAAATAAGCGAGGGAGCATTGTCACAAACCACCGGCGAGAAATGTTTCGCGAAGTTGTAAAAACGGGGAAAATCATACAACTAAAAGAGAGTCATTGAAGATTAAAAGAAAGAGAAAATAAAATGTGTTGCTTTTAAGAAAGTAAAAAGTAGGACTTTAATTCTTAGCAAGAAAAATGTGATGTCCACAATTCTCAGCAAGCGACATCTTTTCTACATTTTACCAGTGGTATTAACTTTCACATATTCCATGTTTGTTATGTGATGGCCCTACAGAAGGACCTTATTTATGTTGACACAATAATCGTTTCGGATTACCCGTTTCTTCGAGTAGACAATACCTTGAGTGTTATTTCGAAATGGTCAATGTTTTGATACGCGCTACTTAGTGTTCTACAAATAGCCCCAAAATATCAGTTTCAATCGGTTTAAATTTCCCATGAATACGATACGCCCGTATGTCACTCAAACCCTAACACTGTCGACACTTATGGTCCACAGAACAATACCAGCTCTGGAAAAGGTGCGATCATCAAGGATTTACAAGGCAAACTGCATCTTGACAGACTTTGAGGCATTATGTCCGCCACCTGTTCGACTACTATTATACACCATATGCAAATGCTGCTGCTGTTCTTATGGATTCAACGTCATGTTTCAGGACATGATACATGGCGGCCAGTGTATTTGGTGGAGGAAGAATACGGGAAAAGCTATAAGATCCACCTACCCACGGAAAGCCCAAATACAAATTTAAATCGTCATAACTAAAACTTTTATCAACCATATTTTGTGAAATTTTTCAATATGCATAACAATACTAATATTTCTTATTTCATTAAGGCTAGTATCTACGCTTATAGATTCGTCATTTTATCAAATATCAAGTCAGCCACCTCAACGCGAACACTTTAGTTTCATCAGAATAATTAGAAGAAAGCAAGTCGAATATTTCATATTCACGTAAAATCGTTAATTCAGGGCAATTTCTAATCCAATGAATTGCGTAATTGGTTATCTGACGGTCAAAGCATGTTCTCTAATTATGAAAGCAGACACAAAATTACACTTGTGAATGCCCTTATCATCCGTTGCTTTGAGACCACGTCAGTTCACTTATAATCTTTTGCATGAGTCATATACACTGACATTTAACTTCAACCAGAAAAACTTTGGAATAATTCCGCCGAAGCTAGGAATAACTGCAGGCATCTACAAAATTGATCGACATATTACGATTGCTAAAGTTTTCCGTAAATTGTTTGTTACCGCTATATTTCCCCAGGCATGAAAAGTTTCAGCTAATTAGCTGAATTCAGTGCCTTTGGCAACAAGAAAACTTCTTAAAAAATTTTGATTGAGTATGGTTGGGCTATCTCACAGTTTACAGGGGTTTTTTATTTTGTTGTTGTTGTTGTTGTTTTTTTCTTTTTCTCAGATCACTTGTATTTTTTCTCTGATTTCCCGGTTGTCAAGAATTGTTTCTGAGATGCAGTATAAGGCCTTAATAGATATTCTCAAGACCGTATGACCACGAAGCTAAGGATAACAAGCACACAACTAAAATAGTACTTAACGATTTTGATTTCACGATGCAGTCAATATTTAATTGCTGTTCGGAGGGAGAAGAAAACTTCAATCTTTCTTGGATACTATAATTAATTTTATATTGCAGGATCTGATATATTGTTTTGTTTTGTTTTTCTTTCGTTTTTGCAGATATCCAGCCAAGTTCTCTGCGAATTAGTCTACCGAAACATTAGCTTTGAATCTTTTCATAATTTTTCTTTTAAAGAGAATTACTTGCTGAAGGCAACATTTCTCTAAAAAGTCAATATTGAATACATGTCCATTCTTGCAATCTTTGTGACAAGTTCCCAATGGGCAGTAAAATGAAGAAAAGGCCAGTCATGTATATTTTAGAAGAAGAATCAGTATAAAATAGAGCACACAAAATTAAAATCTCGTATATCTTATTGATGCGGTGCTAAATGATTTTAAGATATTTTATCTTTAAATAGCGTGAAGACGGTTCCTAAGCAACTTGGCTTGATCCAAAAAGGGGATAGCGGATTCATTTAAAATGCATCTAAATGGCGTAGAGAGCAATACTGACTTAAGCGTTATGAGTCACGACACCAAACCTTTTTGTGTAAATACTTTCTCACAAAGTATCATATTGTTTCAGCCCTGCTCAGCAATAGATATCATCACCAGTCGCGAGACTATAATCGACGTAAGATGTGACGATGAGCAAACAAAAGGCGTCGACAACCCCGCTTTTCAGCGTAGGCAAAGTTTGCCCGATATCCAACTCAGACAGAGGCCTTCTTTGGTTGCTGATGGAAAATCACCAGCTTCATCAAGCCCGGAGGAACATACAACCGAGCTCGATTTCAGGAACGACTACCTCCGTCAAAGAGAAAAGAAAACACTGCGGGAATCTTGTAAGCAAAAGTGTACCAAGTGCTGCACATGTTCAAGTGAGAAATGCAAAAGGACCATTGACAAAATTCTGCCATGTTTTAAGACTGTGCGGAAGTATAAGATCAGAGCTGATCTTCCTAACGATGTAGTATGTGGTTTGACGGTCGGCGTCATGCAGATACCACAAGGTAAGACATCATTACATTATCCCCGCAATTTTGTGTGTGTGTGTGTGTGTGTGTGTGTGTGTGTGTGTGTGTGTGTGTGTGTGTGTGTGTGTGTGTGTGTGTGTGTGTGTGTGTGTGTGTGTGTTTGTTAGCTACGTATGTGTATATATATGGGTGTGTGGTAGCTACTTGTGTGTGTGTGTGTGTGTGTGTGATCGTAGCCTCAGTGCATTAAAATACAAATAAGGTGTTAATGTGAAATCATATGAAATAACGATCAATGCTAAAACAAAATATTTGTCCAATTTAATAATGACCACGTGACCATACCGCAGCGTCAAGAGGGACTGCCGGATAATAATGTCTTTATTGTAAAATAGCACTCTAACTTCTTCTTTTATTAAATTATTGCTATTATTTTTTTCAGCTATGGCGTTTGCTATGCTTGCAAACTTACCTCCAGTTGTTGGACTGTATACGACTTTCTTCCCAGTGTTTATATACTTTTTATTTGGAACATCAAGACATATTGCAATGGGTAAGTACTAAACCTAGATTCTACAGAGTGACGTACCTTGCTTTACGTATCTGCCAGATGTCATTTGCGTATCCGCAGAAATCTTGCAAAATATGCCTTCCAATGAAATCAAAATGTTGATTTACATCACATTGACAAATCTACTCACCTATTAATTAATTTATTTTGTTTCACCTTTAACTTTTTTACATGTGTTTAAAAGGTGTTTTAAAAATCTGAGCTATTTCGTGTAGTGCGTATTGATTCTAAGTGATAAGAACATAACACATTTGGTACAATAACTGAAAAAAAGTAGAAACCTTGGATTTCGTGCAGAGCGTAGGAGGGAAAATAAGCAGTTTTAAAGTAAATAAATGGGACATGCTGGATTATTTACGTGTGTAGCTACATTATGTTATGTGTAACATCATATTTTCTTACGTCATTGACGTTAGCAGTCCTGTGACGTAGTGTTGTAAGCAATGAGTTTAGATGGCCTCCTAATGGTTGAAGACAGTGTTGGAACGCGAGGTTATAGTGCTTCTCTTTGCGTGGAAGATACTCGTATACCCCCCCAAGCCCCACCCCCAATACCCCCCCCAAGTGTTGTACTATATATGATCATACTGACTTAACGGCTAAATTAAGAAAAATATTAGATGTTTAAAACATATTAGGAATCCCTAATGATTCCTAACATTCAGCTGGTATAAACTTTGAGTCACGAACGAAAGAAAAAAAAAATGATACCTTTTATCGAAATTGGAATTGCCTAATACTTAAGCAGCCCAACCTGCGATGGAAACAAATTCATTACAATATTCCGAAATTGTCTATCTGCCTTTGGTTTATTTTTTTCATCAGGAACTGCTGCCGTAGTCAGTCTTCTTACTGGCACCGTCATTACGAAGTTTGAAGACCTGGAAAGCAGTAATTCTGTTGGTGCAGTAGCTAGCAATTCCACTACTAACAGCACTGACTTACCTGTTACAGCTGCCAAACTTTCAGACAGCACAAAACTCGGAATAGTCATGGGTCTTGCCCTTCTTGTTGGCATTATTCAGGTAATCCATAGTCTTTCTTTTTATCCGCCATGAATTCATCTTTAATCAAAGATAACTACTGGAACAAAAGTATAATCTTTATTGATTATTAAGGCCTCTTTATGCAAGGGATTTTATGCTTCTCTTTATTTTAGCGATGCGGTATTTTGCCTTAAAGTTATGTTGTATTAGACGTTTAGTTAATTAAGTACGTGGTTTTTTTGGCAGCTTGGAATGGGATTGTTTCGCCTTGGGTTCGTAACGACATACATCTCTGATCCTTTAGTTGGTGGATTTACCACGGGGATCGGTCTTCTTGTCTGTACCAGTCAAGCCAAGCACCTTCTTGGAGTCACCATACCAAGGACTGAGGGAATGTATCAACTGATTAGGGTAAAGGAGCAACGTTAGATAAAACAATAAAATATAGAATCAAACATGTAGTATTCAGTACAAATGAGAACAAATCTTAAGATACAGAAATAAATTCTGTCAATTGGATTTCCTTGTTTGTATCAATTCCTACACGCACTCGAAAGCAATCATATCTATATTCAGAAAAAAGCAGGCGTACACTTATTATATAAAATAAATATACAGTGATTGGCGGTTCTTCCTAATATTTTTTGTCGCTTAAAGTTCATTGAGGTGAGAGACAGGACGAAGAGGTGTAGATACGATATGCAGTTATTTCTAAGTGTAGGGTTGCCAGTATGTACAGTTTTAATTCATGAACTGTGCACTTTTGAACGACTACCATGAGGTTTTAAAAAAGTCATAGTTGAAGAAAGTAAAGAAAGAATAAAGAGTTGAAATGGTAAATGAATGAATGAATTTAGGAAATGGATATGTACATTTTCTTTGATTTGCTAATATATTAAACATATAAATTGAAAATAATTAGGTTTGATTAAATGTCCTTTTTCTCTTTCAGACATGGACGGCAATAATTGAGGTCATACTTAAAACCAACATTGCAACCGTCATCATTTCCATCATCTGTATGGTCATACTGTATATCGTGAAAGAACATATCAACCAGAGATTCAAACATAAACTGAAGGTCCCAATTCCCATTGAAATAATCGTGGTATGTATTGAATAATAATAATAATAATAATAATAATAATAATAATAATAATAATAACAGTCCTTGGGTTACAAATACTAATATCTCATTTTGACCCCAAAATATGTCTTTAGGTTTGCATTGAATGTTCGTGCTATTCAGAAACCTATCATAAATAATTGGTATGGGATGGAAAAATGTACCTCTCGTGACTGACGCAAAATTCTGACCCCAGGGGTGGAAGTTTCCTTTCAGTACCAATACATAAAAGGATTATTTTCTTACATTCCTGAACGAATTAGAGTCGTAGTTAAAAATGGCATATTGTGCCTACTGATGTAATGGTCAAAGAGCTACATACGTATTGAGAAAGACTCTAGCTAGCTATGTTTACAATACAAATTTCATTGCAAGTTTTCATTTGAGATCTCAAAAGCAGTGGTAACACACAGCATCCAAATTTATTAACTCAAAAAGCTTGCTCAATGATACAGACGTGAACATGTCTAAAACTAATGTCAGCTGTGACAGGCCAAAATAATAAGACATTCCTGGGTTCAACTTTGATCCTGGATTGATTTATCCATTATAAATTATAACAAAAATATGATTTTTTAAAATAAAAAAATTGCAGTTACAACACCGTCTTTTTGTACACGGAAACGGACAAACATAAGTTGCATATATAAGTAAGTGGATCAGTTCAAAACGTTCTGTTTGTTGGACACTTAGCTTCAGCCAATCTACGTTTTAATGTGCAGATGTGTTGCAAAATGAAGTGTGATTATTCTGCTCACGTGATGATGAAAATCGGGAAGTTTTTGCCACTTTCTGTGAAGTATACTTGCAGCAGAGATCATGTGATGAATGAGAAGAGTCACGTGTTAAACATATTGTAATCTACCTAAGGTGTGTGCTACTCGTATTTACGTCTCCGATTTTAGCTTTGTTAGATGTTAGTGATTATTTGTTGCCTATAGGGAGTCGGTTTTGGGAAGATATTTCTCAGCCATTGTAATTAGCCAATTTCTAGAGCAGACTTCATTATGTACAGCATTCACGAGACTACATCACGAAGACGCTTTTCTTTAATTTTGTTTGTTATTATGCATCTTGTAGGTGATCCTAGGTACTGCGGCATCATACATCTGGGACTATAAAACACGTTTTAATGTGAAGATTGTCGGTGACATACCAACTGGGTAAGAACAACAAGCTAGTTATCATACATCTTTCACCATTTTGTGTCATGTTTATCTCAGTGTTCAGAAAGACAGGAACGTGTAACTCAGAATAAAAAAAGTTGAACAGGGGATGTTGAGGGTGGGGGAGGCTTGTGTGGTGTCAATTTTAATTTCAGTTATAAGCGCAAATAATAATTATTAATCGGTATCTCTACAAACACATTTTTTAAATCATAGATCATTCTCAAAATCTTTGAATTTTTTAAATTCTTTTTATGCGTTTAAAGCTTGTACTCAGTTTGCTTCTGACTGGTTCTATGATATACATCGTTTTGTTATGTTTCTCTACTTCGTTTAAGTGCCTATTGGCGTTATTTATAGGCACGTTTTGTAATGGTCTCAACGATGTGCTCTTCATGTTTATTTCAGTGTCTATACACAGTATGCTCGTTTCTTTTTGGGAAGAACTGGGGTATTTGACATTCAGATTTGTATACCTACAAAAGAAATATAAATTACCTGAAGATTATCAGCGGAAGCAAACAAACAATTACAAATAGTAATTTATAAGCATTAATTCCACAATTTCTAGGTTACCCTCGCCTACGGTTCCTAAAATAGAACGTCCTGACCTGTACATGTCTGAGATTTTCATCATTGCCATCCTTGGCTTTGCCCAGTCTGTCTCACTGGCAGCTCTAATGGCAAAAAAACACAGTTACAGTACAGATTCCAATCAGGTACTGATCTTTCTCTTTTTCACCTTTTCTCTTTAAAAAACAAAACAAACTTTTGTACGCTTTGTGGAACACCACAAATCTGGAGAAAAATTATATGTTAGTAGAGATTCATTTATCGTTAAACGAGACAGACAGACATGCAAAAATATAGACAAATATGGACTTACTGAATTTGTTTTACTTTCTTCATTATTTCTTTTTACTTCCTTATTTGTGGATAACGGCAAAAGAATATGTTCACGCTCAAACGTCCGAAAGAGAGATATAGTAAGATATCGACAGAGACACACAGAAAAACAAACATAATGCTTAGTTTAATATTCAGAAATAATAAATTGGATGCAATTTTAGGAACTGGTAGCCTATGGTCTTGGAAATATCTTCGGGTCCTTCTTTAGTTGCTACCCTTACTCAGCATCTGTGGCTGGAAGTTTTATTCAAGATTCATCTGGTGGAAAAACGGAGGTAAGAATTAGTATAATGTTTTTATTCATAATTTTACCTGGTTTACTTACCTTATCCACTCACTCATATACCTTTTTTTCTTTCTACAATAAATCGTTTCTTTTTTTTCTTTGTTCGGATAATTGTATTACATACATTCAGTAATCGGATAATTGATGTCTCACTGTATGATTGTTGAGACTGAAAATATTCCTTGGAAGCATATGTGTCCCATTCCCTTTAGAAAAAAAAAAACAAACCCCAAAACCAACCCCCACCCAATATCTCTAAACATAAAGCTTGTTTGAACTATAAAATGTATTTACTTCGATACACATATTTTCCTTTTAGAAGTTTCTCGTACATTCCATATTAATAACAGTAGCTCTTTTTCAGGTTGCTAGTTTATTTTGCGCCACGTTGATCGGTGTTGTTATTGTATGGATTGGATACCTTTTCAAATACTTGCCAAATGTAAGTGGCTTTTAATTACATAATGAGCACACATATATTTTAACACCAATATCATGATAACTGGTGATTTAAACAAAGTTAGGATGAATGAAATAAAATTATGTATCATTTTTATTAAATAGGCACTTATAATTAAAAAAAAGACAGCTACGGTGCAAAAATTTTGCCGTTCTCGGATTCTGTTTTGTTAACTATGGCAAAGTTCGTGGCAACGCTACTGTGGAAGGACATTGGCTTCAGCAACGTCCGAAGTCCACCACTGTATACATTTCTTTAATAGCAGATATTCAAAACCCATTGAGATACACAAATTAAATTTGAAACACAAATGAAACATTAATTTACCTAGTTTTTTCACTACTTAGAATCGATTTTTGACCTGAAAATTGACCAGTGAACTTTCTGTTTAGCAAATTTTATGTCTGTAAGCAGATGGCACTGATAGTTGTTGGGTAACAGGTCTGTGCATTAGAATGTTTCGCTATGTCGCCATTTTCAAAGTTATGAGCTTTACCATAGTTAGCTAAATTAAACCAATAACTATATAGGTTTTACACTATAGGTTGTTATTATCTGTATTACTACCTAAATATACTCATAACAGCGTCTATCTGCAATACGAGAGAGAGAGAGAGAGAGAGAGAGAGAGAGAGAGAGAGAGAGAGAGAGAGAGAGAGAGAGAGAGAGAGAGAGTGTGTGTGTGTGTGTGTGTACGAATTAACAAGTTTTATTTTTTAAATTTTCAGGCCATTTTGGCATCAGTCATCGTCGTTGCATTGAAAAACTTACTTATGCAATTTGGTGATCTACCTAAGATCTGGAGAATATCAAGATTCGACTTTGTAAGTATGAATTGAGTAAATAAAACAATGACGTTTGATTTACATGTTAATCATTTATTTACGCCATATTAATACCTACATTTAAAGTATTTTGACCACCTTTTAAAAAATATTTTTCTAACCGTCTTTTTACGATGATTGATCGTATTCTCCATATTTCCGTAACATTCGTCCTTTATTAACTTGTCACATGTTCTGTTTATGGGAGATAAAGTATCATATGCTTTGCTATCGTTAGTCACTCCTGGGGATCGTATAAGCTTACGGGTATTTTTTTATCAATAGTTGTTATTAAGTAACAATAAATGTAAGAATCTCACATGTTTCATTTTCTCCAGATTTACTAAGATGCTTTAAATGAAGAGAACACCTTAAACAATCTGGTATTTGTAGGTATTTCCCATAGACTATATCAGATCCGATCTATTTTGGAATTAAAGCTATCGTCGTTTTGGAAGACTTTTATGGATTCAAAAATATGCAAAAAGGATTTTTTTTTTTTTGGTGATTGACTTAGACCAATTCAGCAAGACTGATACAATTTAATCAACCCCAAAATTGAAAATGCTTTGTTGAAATGAAATAACATATAATTTAGATAAAAGTATAGTACAAAGTTCTATATTTTTTCAGTTCATCTGGGTTGTAACGTGTGCCTGTACAGCGTTGCTAAGTGTGGATTTTGGCCTTCTCATTGGTGTGGTGTTCTCCTTCTTCACGGTTGTCATAAGGACACAAACGTATAAAAGCAACACCACCACAAATTTTTTTTTTCTTCTAATATTATAAGTATTTTAGCATAATTACACATTAATTTATTCTTTGTAAGATAAAAGTTTTAATTCTAACCAGATATATTAAATTTTAGTTTATGTTACTTTATTAGATTGAGTAAATTATTTATTAAAAGCATTTTTAATCCGATGCATTTTTGAGTAGTTGAATTGATGAATAAAGGAATGGATAAAACTCTTTGATTTTTCTTGACATGTTGTGACCAACAAAAATCCTTCAGAAATAAAATAGCATGTAAGAAATAGGCAAACGGTAATTGTGTCGAGATATTAATTATGTTGCTTTCAATTGTGTCTTTTACTCATCTCGCATGAGATTAATTTCCATTTGCTATCTCTTTTACTCATCTCGCATGAGATTAATTTCCATTTGCTATCTCTTTTACTCATCACGCATGAGATTAATTTCCATTGTGTCTTTTACTCATCTCGCTTGAGAATAATTTCCATTTACTATCTTGTATGCGCGTTGGCAGCGGCAGCGACAGCGTCCACCCCAGAGTTACGCAAGTGAAATTTTGATGTAGCTTTTCAACAAATCTTAGATTTTACTTTTGATTACAAAACACCTGTTTACTTTATTTACATGTGTATCAATTAAAAGGTTAACTGAGGAACTGCAGTACTAATTCATTCAGTTATTTTTTTTTATATTTTTTTTGTGTAGGGCGATTGTTTCTCCCCTGGGTAAGATTGATGATCCAAACTTATACCGGAGCTCCAAAAAATATGTCACGGTATGTTATATTTTAATTATATCAATAGGCGAAATATATTAGATCTGAGTGACCAAATAAATTAGTTAACAGACACAACTGCATTCAATTTCTGTATTTATTTGGAAGACTGTATTATGTAATCTATATTAAATGTTGTGTTCCTATACGTTATTAGAGTGTTAAATGTACTTTAGTCACTGTGTCCCGCAATCTATTTTCCACGTGAATATGTAAATACTCAAATAGTCATTACTAATATGTGGGGAAACGTAAGTAAAATAATTTAAATATGTATGCAATGGCATCAAGGAATACACTTCCGTATATTGCTAAACGTCCACCTTGGTCATGCGTTGAGTAAAGTAAGACTTATTAACACAGAGTTTGTTGTACTTGCTTTTAAAAGTATATATGCATAAGTTATTATTATTATTATTATTATTATTATTATTATTATTATTATTATTATTATTATCATTAGGGGGAACAGAACGAAGGCATTAAAATCGTGGACTTCAATTGCCCACTCTATTTTGCGAATGCTGACATATTCGTCACAAAACTGCAGAGAATAACCGGAGTAAAGCCAGAGAAAATCAGTAAACAGTTGAGGAGAAGGACCAGAATGGATGCAGTCGAAAGGAAGGTAGGATTTTTAAATCGCCTGCTACTGCATATATATTGTATTTTACTTTTGTAGAATCTGTTCCAAACTATTTTCATAAAAGGCGACTGTTAAAAGGACTTTGTTCAAGCAATAATGGAAGTAACTTAGTGCAGAGTTGTCTAAATGTTTTATATACTTCTCAGTATATCTAATGTACCGCTCCTGTGGCCCACGTGGCTAGAGCGTCCACTTTGGATGCAAGAGGTCGCAGGTTCGAACCCAGGCCGAGTCATACCAAAGACTTCTAAAATGGTACTAGCAGCTGTCTCTCTTGGCGCTCAGCATTAAAGGGTTAGTTTTACGACTGGTGGTTTTGTTGCCAGGATAATATGACCGTGTGAAACATGATGCTACCTGTCTACGGCATGATTCCCCAGTGCTGGACATCATTATAAACTTCCACGCTACAGACATCTTAGTGGTTTGAATAAAATTGTCAAAGCTACGTTAAAATTTCAAAAACACACAACACACTTCCCAATGTAAGGTTTGTTTTTCATTATGTATTACACGTGTCACCTGAGTTTCATAAATTCAGTATTAAATATTTACCCATTGAGATCGTCTCTTTATCACGCCTGTTCGAAAGTTATAGAGACTTCTGGATTATCCCTTTGATCTTGACTGTTGTTACATTTGTTCCAAATATCTGATTTTCATTAGGAGTGACAGAGAATAAAGTTAGGCCTTTATCTGAATTTACGATGTTTATTTCAGCGAAGAAAGCACTAAATTTATCGTTCGCTGAAGACTAATAGATATATCAAGTATTGCAAGAATCTCAGTGCATGCTATCTATCTATCTATCTATCTATATATATAACAAATTAGACCAAATTATACAAAACAAAATTATACCATGTGGGAGAAATACAACATTTTACCATGTAGGCAAAAATTGAAATGGAGAAGTAGATCAGACCAAACTTCAGCAATAAAAAGGTATAAATTAATGTAATGAAGTATACCAGTCTTAAGCTTGCTTCCATCGCGATACTTTTAAGTGACAGATAACGTAAAGAAGAAAAAAATGCTAGCTGAAATTAAAAAGGGAAAACGAATTAGCTACTCAGTAATGCATTTGCTTGTACATGGACCATAGCTACAATTTATTTTTTACATTTCAGGGTGCCTTACCTACAGAAAACAAAGAGGATATCAACGCAGAAACTTCGCTAGACAGTCCCACTGATACTGTCATGAACGGCGAATTAAAAAAATCCGTGCCCACCAGAGCTGATATTTGTCCTGTACATCACATCATCATTGACTTTTCCGCTGTTTCATTCATTGATTCTGTGGGAGCAAAGATTATTAAGCAGGTATGAACTCAAATTAGTTTTATTGTAAAGCTAGCCGTGACGGAAACTCAACGATCATTTTAGCATGTTGAAGTTTTTAGGTCAAGCTCAGTGTTACAGTTTTATACATTCTAGCCAAATAAACGGGGGATCTAACAAAAGGAGGTCTCTCGTTGTTCATATTTCAGTTTTAAGTACAATGTTTAGTGTATTCAATTTATTTAAAGCATTCAATTTTATCTGCACTGTACATGCAATAGCCACTGAAACACACGGCAAATGATGAGTGAATTTCTGTTCTATAAAGCCAGGTGACTGCTCTAGTGGCCTAAGTAGTTGGAGCGTCCGCCTCGGATGCGGGAGGTTGCGGGTTCGAACCAAAGACTTATAACAATGGTACTTACAGCTACCTCTCTTGGCGCTCAGCATTAGTGTTAGAACTGGTCGGCCTGGTGTCAGGATAATGTGACTGAGTGGGACATGATTTTACATGTCTGCGGCGTGATGCCCTAGTGCTAGATATCACTATAAACTGCCACACTGCAGATATCATAGCGGTATGGCTAAAATTGTTAAAGCTACGTTAAAAGTCTAACACACACACACACACATACAAAAGTCAGGTAAGATAAGCAGGTCCCTCTAATGTGTGAAAGAAAAGAATCATTTACTAAATGGTTCAGATTTCAAAAGTGTATAAATAATTTTCAAACATTGAGATTAATGATCTAACAATTTGAGATTAATTATGAAATGTTTGAGATATATAAATTTTTAAGCTTGTTTATTTTCAGATTAACCTTATCTAACTAACAAATATATTTTGACAACTCTAAGTCTTGAATATTGTATTGTTTTAAAATATAAACACACGATTACATATCGGTAAAAATTTTGAAAAATTTCAAACTTAGGAATAAGTGTGCTAATTCTCAATGGCATATCAGTGAAAACACGGTTTGGGAATCAGAATGTAACAATTAAACTAGACAAAAGTTTTCAAATGTTTTAGACCCCTGTTTAAAACAAAAATATTATGCAAGTACATATACTTTCACTTGAATGTCCATTTTTCCATTTTAAACATCTTTGTTTTCAGGTATTCGAGGATTATTCCAAAATTGACATAACAGTTTTCCTTGCTTGTGTTGCAGGTAAATGTAATAAGGTGTACACTAATTTTTGTAGCAATAATTATTTCTAACATTCTTTTTGTTGAGAGCTGTTATTACTGAATGCTTTCATTTATTGTTGAGAGTTGTGTTTTACGTATTAACTGAGTAAACTGTTGTTTTTTTGTTGAGAGCTGATTTCGGAGAGATGTTTTGTACTTATTAACCGAGTAAACTTTTTGTTGAAAGCTGGTTTTTTTATTTATTAACTGATTACATCCGTATTTGTTGAGAGCAGTTTTCTGAGTACATTCATTTTTGCTGAGAGCTGTTGTCTACTTATTAGGTTTGTACATTTGTACATTTGTTTATATTGAGAGCTATTAAGTACAGACGTATGGTTCACAGATTAGTCTGTGTAAACTTTGAAAACCAAATATTGAAAACTAATGATGCTAATTTTGGAGTAAATTCGTTGTGAAATATATGAGGTCATGCACTAAATCTCAATGAGTAACTGTTTGTCATGTGTTTGTGCATGTTTTTAGAAGTGAGTCGTGTACACCCTAACAAATCTCACTAATATTTCGTAGACTTAACTGACTGTAAGAAATTTTAAATGGCAAGTGTTAAAGGTAGCTTTGTCGAGCACACGTCGTTTTATTTATGACATTCCATCCAGATCTTACTGATGAGCGTTCATGTAAGGGTCTTATTTTCTAAACAAGTACATGTACTAATCAACTTGCTTTGTATCGTTACTTTTGCAGATGATGTCTGGGTACTCCTGGATACAATTGAACTTTTGAAAAAGTATAGTGGAAACATTTTCCCTACAGTTGATGTTGCTGTGGCAAGGGCCAAGCAAGAAGTGGACAACGGTATAGTCAGTGACGTATGTACAATGTTCTGGTAATTTGTTAGAAAAAAAGTTACATGAAAGGACATTTGCTCAAGTCAACTAGTCGGACGGGAAAGATCCTTTATGAACATCATATGAATCATTTAACGAAAGATATTATTTGAATTTGTTAGATTTAGTTGAATTTATTTTTAATTTTATAGTGGCATTTGCAGAAGGCGATAAATATATCTAAATTATCTTCGCACTATGTTTGAAGTCTTACAATGCTTCCAGCAAATTTATATTTTGCCCTGGTTTAAATGTCGCATCTCTATCCAGAGTATAAAGTCGCAATATTTTTTATATCAACACTGGAAGAAACACGTATTTGTTGAAAAATTGATTGATGTTATTGAAGTTTGTCTAAATGGATCAGAAATAGAAACGATAGATCAAATATTTCCATTTTGAGGCGCATATTGGTAATACACAGCCCCGAAATCAAATGAAGTATTTGTATCTTTTTATATTTTTACAGGCTATAACCTACTTATAAGACGAATCAAACTTCCTAATGAAATAACTTCAGGGCATTTTTTATTCTAATGGATCTGCAGTTTGCCTTTATTTGAAGCCCTATTCCAAAGACGGAAAAAAACGTCACGAGATTGTCACCTCCTCGCTGCTAGTTGCCCATGACCTGTTAGGAAATAAGTCAAATTTGTGCGATTACATCCGATGACTTATTTGATGAACTTGGTTGAAATTTTGTCCAGAAATATTGTTAAGTGTGGCAGACATGATTTGCATGAATGATGTCGAAATATTAGTAACACAGATTGAATTGATTGAAAGCTACGATCAAAGAAGAGGGTATCCAAACAATATTCCTCATGAGCAGTGACGTATATATTGACGTGTATGTATTGTACCTGTCCTGTATATCCTGACGATATATATATATATTTGTGTGTGTGTGTGTGTGTGTGTGTGTGTGTGTGTGTGTGTGTGTGTGATCTTTTGCAGGGGGGTCAGGACTTTGTGCAGGGGGTCAGGATTTTAGGAGGGGGGGGGTCAGTCACGGCCGGGAGGGTTAGTATAAGAAGCAGTCTGAAACTAAAGCTAATATTTATTAAGCGTTTTATATATATATGCAGCATGATTTGCAGTATGACCCCCCCCCCCTTTACCCATGCTGCGGGCGCCCGTGTGTGTGTGTGTGTGTGTGTGTGTGTGTGTGACCACTAAAGCAGGTTTGAATGTACTCATTATGCAGAGTATAGCTGAATTTCTTTTGTTTTTAGGTAAAAATATACGGATCTGTGAAACATTGCTAGCAATGGTCTGTCGACCTTAACATGAAAGTCTAGTACTATTATTGTTTGATATTATTTTTCAGTATTAATGCCATTCTATTTATATACTGCTGTGAGTAGACATTGGTGTTTTTATCTTGTTTTACCACAATGCTTCATGGTGCACCTTTATGGTGTAAATTATCGATGCGATTTTTTAAAAATTTCTTTGAACTGGGTGAAATACATGAAATGTTAAGCATGTATGTGTGCATCATGTATAGTGTTTAACAGCATACCAGCACAATGCCGGCCGCACAATTCCAAGTAAATTGAGGTATCCCAAATGAAGGACACCGAAGAAAGAGTCAATAAGGGGTAAAATCCGTAAAATACAAAGTCAATTTAAAAAATATATAAACCCTGCTTTTTAAGAAAAAAACCTGTCCTTGCCGTTGCATTTTCAGGCGACGCATTCCAATGCTGAACTAACCATTAGTCGCCTCCTTCAACATGCAGGAGAATGCATTAGGTGTATTCTATATTCCTGAGTCTGCATGGGGGCGGGGGGCTGGGGGGCTAGATTGGGGGAGGGGAATGGGGGTCAAGCAGAATAAGCTTGAAGAAGTTATAATCCATATTGGATTTAATTTTTGTTTTGGGGTTAATATTGCTGTTCTGTATCGACAGTTGATAAATTCCCAGAACTTTCTGCTCTTTTGCAAAGTTTGTTGTTTTGATAATGATGGTAATGGCGATGATGCTGAAAACGATGAAGATGATACAACTTATTTGTGATTATATTTTACGGGTTTGATTACCATTTTTTAAGAAATAAAAATGCCCTTGGCTTACAAAATTCTTGCAGGCTTGGCAAATCGGTATCTGCAGGCACGTTAAAGAAGTTAGTTGTAGAAAAACGACAACAACAATAATATCAAACATATTTTAAATATCCTTTGATTTTAGGTGTTTTTAAAGTTTTTAAGAACGATATGTTAGACATTAAATGCTGCACAATGTCAGACGACAAGGGGCAAATTTAAATGTTGCATAGTGTCAGACGAGACGGGACAAATTTAAATGCTGCATAGTGTCAGACGAAACGAGACAAATTTAAATGCCGCATAGTGTCAGACGCGATGGGGCAAATTTAAATGCTGCATAGTAAAAGATGACATGGGGCAAATTTAAATACTGCATAGTGTCAGATGACATGGAACAAATTTAACTGCTGCATAGTGTCAGATTAAACGGGGCAAATTTAAATACTGCGCAGTGTCAGATGAGATGGGGCAAATTTAACAAGACACTAGGTCAGATAAGACGGGGCAAAAAGAAATTTCCAATACAAATATCAGACGAATCACGTACAAGCATTGCAGGAACCTCCAAACAACATACGTGTTTTTTAATTTTGGTTCAGAAAATGTTATTTTACATTTTATGGCAATGTTTTCAATATTTTTATAATTTTCAAACCTTTGAGAACATTCTTCATCAATATGTCTGTATTTATTGATGCATTCCACTGTATTCAGAATTAAATATTATTCTGTTTTCTTTGTCTAAATACACGTCGAATGTTTTTATATTGTTGTATGGCTTTATTTTAGAAAAGAAACAATAAAAATATATATGTATGTCTGGTCTTGCCTGCTTTTTGTTGCCCAAAGTGATCTTTGACCTTCGAATCTAAGTAAATAATTGGTATCTATTTGTTCTGTCAGATGGTTGAAAGCTTATGTAACTATTCACACACAATGGATGAAGTACTGACATCAGGTTCATTCAATGTCGGATTAAACCCTGTGGAGGCCCCTAGGCAGTCGAAATCTCGGAGCCCCCCCCCCCTCGCAAATTATCTCCTAATACGTCAAGATCAAATCATTTCACTATTATTGATCCGTTGTCGCGGGGCCCTAGGCCGGTGCCTACTCTGCCTATTTGGCAATCCGGCACTGGGTTCATTATACATAGCCTACAAAAGGATCCGTCCTACGATGACATAAGTTCTTCACAATCTAAACGAAATACTGTCATTTCAGTTTAGAAAAACAAGGTATACAGCTTAACTCACAAACAAGTATGCACTTGCACACACATCCAATAACCATTTCCACAACACACCCAAGCAGCTATGCATATAGCCGTTACGCACTGATCCATTCACCTCTCCTGTATTTCTGCATGCAGGTCTCAGATCCAAAGATCAATGAAACAAAGGGAATTGCAGATTCATAATAGTATAGAAAAATAGTATAGATATGGAGACATAGACCATCAGATTTTGCCGTTTGAATGATCTAGCGTAGGGTTATGACAATTTTAAAAAATCAAAATCGAAAATATCTAGATCAGCACTTCAGTATTAGACTATTCAGACTATACAGAAAAATATGCAAACGGCACAAAGGTGGAGCGCAGACTCAGAACACAAGCCACAAAAAATGATGCCAAACTAATATGCACTGTATTTTTGTAATGAATGAATTTGTATCTTCGAAAGCATTAATAACAAATCTTAATTTTACTTTATATTCTTTATTAGGTCAAATTTCTTAAGTTAAAACATTGGCAGTTTTAAATTCTTCGACCTTTCTATTATTTTATAGTATCTCTTTTCTGGATGGCATTTTGCTATCTTAAGATTTTGTTTACCATTAGCTTCCATATATCATGTTAGACCAGTGAAAACATTTTCGATGCAGTTCTGGAAATGAAGCAGAGAAGGAAGCATACTGAATTAAGTGGCTTATGTCTAGATCATCCTCACCATTGCCTCGAGGCTTTGTAAAAGTTGATTCATTTACGATAAACAAACAATAGATGGACGTTTTATAAGATTTGTTGTTGGGTCTTAAAGCAGATAAAATTATGCTAAGTGAAAACTTAGAATGAAGTGGTCTAGAGTAGAATTATACCATGGACACATAGGCATTTAAATTGCTCTAGATAAAATGAGAACAATTCGAAGCTGAATTAAACACAGAATTGTGGATAAAGAGTTGCGCATTTGGTGTTAGAACCATGAATTACGAAAGGAAATCGATCAATACCAAAACGAAGTTGAGGAAATGCCAAACCAATACGTATAGATTGCTTTAAAACTAGATGGCAATTCAATTATTTATGACATTGACAAATTGGACCCAATATTTGTCTAATTTTAAGTCATAAAGAACCAAAACATGCGTTGGTTTTGGACGCCTACAGCTCATTAATTAATATTCACTTAGCGTTTTAACTAAGCTCTATCAACTTTTTGTTCAACATAAGTTACATACAAAAATATAAATGTATGTCAGAATTCCCTTGGAATCAGAAAATCCGGCTTATATAAAAAAATTTCAACCTGTACTTTAATGTATGAAATGTTTAAAATTTACATATAATCCAAAGTAATGAATGAGCGTATTCATTGTTCAGTGGATTTTTTAAAGTAAGAAAAGAAGACAATCTTATCACATTACAAGAATAATGGACGTATGCTTTGGAAGCGATCGATATCATATTCTTTAGCTTAAAATAAGATATTAAAAATTTTAATCGTAAAACTTGTGTGTTGTCCAAAATTAAAACTGGAAGCAAAGTTACAATCTCTTACCACTAAAGGCAACAATGGCAACCGCGGTATGTATTATTGGAGAAGCAATTGCTTTGCAGGAGCTATACTTTTACCTATAAAGATCTATATTTTTACCTATAAAGATGTAGGTGTTTTAAAGATTTTCCTTTTGACAAATATTTATTTACCACAGTTTTCAAATGTTGACCACAAAAACCTTTGCTGCACGGTATACACCATTAATAGCTGAATTGTGTCATTATCTTGTCTTGACCGATCCGGTGGCTCAAGTGGTTAGATCGTCCGCCTCGGATGCGGGAAGTCTCGGGTTCGAAGCCCGGTCGAGTCATACCAAAGACTTATAAAAATGGTACTAGTAGCTGGTTAGTGTTACGGCTGGTCGTCCTGGTGTCAGGATAATGCGAATGAGTGGGAATGATTTTAGCAGGGCTGGACATGATACTGCATGTCTGCGGCATGATGCCCCAGTACTAGACATCATTATAAAACTGTCACACTGCAGACATCGTTGCGATATGACTAAAACTGTTAAAGCTACTTTAAATATCTAAATCACACACACACACAAACACACACACACACACACACACACGAAGACACACATATTTCTTCTTGATCTGGGCCATCTTCATCAATTGTATTGGGCCATCTTCATCCATTGTATTGACAAAAACAAAATTGCGTGCAAACAAAGACGTGCATCTTGGAGTTTGGATTTAGGCATAGGTAATTCAAATTACGATCATTATATGCAGGACCTCTGTATTCACCCGTTGAATAATCATGATCCCTTTCTTTGTTGGTTTTAATATCCGTTTCACAACTATGACATAGGTTTTGGAAATCTTTGTAGTAACAGCATTTTCAGGTCTCAGTATTTCGTAAACTAAATCCGCTATTTGCTGCCGATGCGCATGAAACATTTTGATGGAATCTCTTCCTTCGCTTCCTCCGTAAATTATTGAGTCGTGGTTTTTATATAAGAATATGATATGGTGACAAAACCTTGGAGTATAATTTAAGCTGTTAGAATAGTCCCAGTTTAGTTGATGAAATAGTCATAGAACTGTTAGTTGATAATGTGAGCTAGAGAACTATTAGTTGATGAAGAGAGCTCGAAAACTGATAGCTGATAATGATAGTCAGAGAACTATTAGTTGATGAAGAGAGCCAGAGAACTATTAGTTGATGAAGAAAGCCAGAAAACTGTTAGTTGATGAAAAGAGCCAGAGAACTGTTAGTTGATAATGAGAGTCACAGAACTATTAGTTGATAATGAAAGTTAGAAAACTATTAGTTGATGAAGAGTGTCAGATGACTATTAGTTGATGAAGCGAGCCAGATGACTTTTAGTTGATGAAGAGAACCAAATGACTATTAGTTGATGAAGAGAACCAAAGGACTATTAGTTGATGAAGAGAGCCAGAGAACTATTAGTTGATGAAGAGAGACAGAGAACTATTAGTTGATGAAGAGAGACAGAGAACTATTAGTTGATGAAGAGAGCCAGAGAACTGTTAGTTGATAATGAGAGTTAGAATACTGTTAGTTGATGAAGAGTGCCAGATAACTATTAGTTGATAATTAGAGTCACAGGACTGTAAGTTGGTAATGCGAGCCAGATGACTATTAGTTGATGAAGAGAGACAGAGAACTATTAGTTGATGAAGAGAGCCAGAGAACTGTTAGTTGATAATGAGTCACAGAACTATTAGTTGATGAAGAGAGCCAAAAAACTGTTAGTTGATGAAGACAGCCAGATAACTATTAGTTGATGAAGAGTGCCAAAAAACTATTAGTTGATGAAGAGTGCCAAAAAACTGTTAGTTGATGAAGAGAGCCAGATAACTATTAGTTGATGAAGAGTGCCAAAAAACTATTAGTTGATGAAGAGAGCCAAAAAACTATCAGTTGATGAAGAGTGCCAAAAAACTATTAGTTGATGAAGAGAGCCAAAAAACTATCAGTTGATGAAGAGTGCCAAAAAACTATTAGTTGATGAAGAGTGCCAAAAAACTATTAGTTGATGAAGAGTGCCAAAAAACTGTTAGTTGATGAAGAGAGCCAAAAAACTGTTAGTTGATGAAGAGAGCCAGATAACTATTAGTTGATGAAGAGTGCCAAATAACTATTAGTTGATGAAGAGTGCCAAATAACTATTAGTTGATGAAGAGTGCCAAAAAACTATTAGTTGATGAAGAGTGCCAAATAACTATTAGTTGATGAAGAGTGCCAAATAACTATTAGTTGATGAAGAGTGCCAAAAAACTATTAGTTGATGAAGAGAGCCAAAAAACTATTAGTTGATGAAGAGAGCCAGATAACTATTAGTTGGTAATTAGAGTCACAGGACTGTAAGTTGGTAATGCGAGCCAGATGACTATTAATTGATGAGATAGCCAGAGAACTATTAGTTGTTGATTTATTATCATGGTATGGTTTATTTGATGCAAAATTAGTAAGAAACTTGCTTTACTTGTCATTGTATATTGATTCCTCCACACTGGCAAGTAACAGATTTCAGATTTTCACCAGTACTACACATATTTCTTTAATAACATTAGCACTCTCAGATGTCATAATTTGCCTGTAAAATGAAAGTTCCATGTACACCAGTAAAGACTTTCAGCTCCTCCCCGATTATATTGGTCTGTTCAGTCTTGTCAGAGATATAAAATGGCAAGATGCGAAACATATTTCCTTCGGCAATTTTATAATGTTCTTTCCCAAATCTCTGATCATCTGTTTGGAAATGAGCATCAATATTCGGTCTTTTTTATTATTGGCTACAATTAAAATTTTTCTGTCATCAAAGAATTTTAGCGATGCCAGTTTATGTAATGTGTACGTGGTTTGTTGGGTTAAGCGTTCTTTTAATTCACCGTAAACCATAATTTTTATATTTGGCTTGATTTTCTGCAAAGCTTATGGATATTCGCATACGCCATGGAACTTTCAGGGAGTAGTATGATAATAGTAGTTTTGTATAATTTATTTTACTGATTTAGGCTCGTCTTCTATCCTCTAAGACTTTGCCTTCTAACCACGCGCACATACACACTCGTGAACGCTACTCACAGTCGCCCCTGCAAGACGAAATTCATGTTGGGTATAAGACTTCAGTCACTAATCAACAAAACCAATATTATCATAATACTACGTACACGATCCACAAGGACCAAAGGTTCACGTCTAGGTTTTACACCCACGATACGTGCGGCGAGAGAACATCTATGCTGTCGTGGACATAATCTTTAGACATGAGTATAGGTTTTAATGCAGACGGATCAATATTTGCATGCAGATTTGGTGCTTGTAGACCCATCAGTACTTGCACACATACTTAATGTTAGGTCTCTGTGTTATTTCTTAGTAGAGCGGGGCATGGTTCTTGCATAAGGATATATTAAATTCTATTGTTCGCAGATCATTCAATTCTCAAAGGAAAAACAGACTTAATCGAGAAATGTATTATTCTGGATAGCCAGTATCTCAAAGCGAAATTAGACATTTCTTGTCCTTATACGAGAACCAGCTAAATGGGTACTCGCCAATGTGGAAGATAATCAAATTAGTCTCCGATGGAAGTGTTTGCAAATATTTGAGAGACCTAAAATTATTATTCCAAGGTTATGTGTGCTTGCCATTATACGGGGCTATGTATGGATATGAATAAAATAAGCCATGGAATAGGAATTTAAAATGGCTTAGCTTTTACACTGGCTTAAGATAAGGAGGATGCGAGCATATTTTTCCATTAGCCTGTTAGTTTGAAGCTGAGTTTTCATTTACTTTAAAATATCCGCGACGGACTAGATAGTTGCCGTGTTATACTGCTGATATGGATATTACTTGTTCGCGTCACACTGGTGGAAAATAATATTTTTCTAAATAATTGAGGAAGCGTCGAAGCTTGAGTTGGTTGTACATGAAACGGAAAGTGAATCTGATGATTAAATGTTGATATCAATTACGAGTACAATAGCAGGTATAATTCGTTGAGACGTATTTGGATTGAATAACCGTTCTACTATGTTAGCTGGCACGCTAGGGGCTCATATGTCGTTGGATTCCAACCTCCGTAAGCTCAACGCAAGAACTTCATGTTTAACAGCTTACAATTGGTTTCGTGCCCATCTAAAAAATAAATAGTCACAAGCACAACCTGATCAGAGATGTTTCCTTTTATATTAAATAATTACAGCGGTATATGTTATAATGGTGAAAAGTTCACAGAGTGATGCTTTAGCATTTTGAAACGACTTATGGGCGTATCTAATGCTGACACCATACTACCAAATCAACAGAGCTTTTCTAACGTTACAGAAAAGATTAAATCACTTTTTCATTTACATGAGTCATACAGATTTGTCAAAGATGTTCAAAAGATGTATGATTTTTCAGATACGTTTTTGGAGACTCTTTCTAAATTAATCGACTTAGAAATTATCTTGCAAGCACAACGACATAAACTTGACACAAAATACAATAAAAAGGAGGACAATCATTATTTGATATTGTGCAATTAAAACCCCTACGAACCATTGATGTTAGCCGAGTTGCCAGTGAGTGAACGTAGCGACCAAGAGAGTGATAGCGAAGGCAACAATTAGAAAGATTCCTTCGGTATGAATATAATTGTTTCCCCATAGGCAAAATTTTATTAATCCCTTGCCACAAAACCATAGCTGAGATAGACAAACAATCCAAAACATTTTGAATTATTAGATTTGACGCTGCTAATGGCAGTATGAGGGTCGGAGGACTTCTTAATAATGGATCATTTGAGCCAACATCGACTTGAGGCACATTTTACATGAGTTTATTGATTTGTTTGTTACTGATTATTCAGAATGCGCGCCTGTATATTTACAAGACCCTCGTAAGGTATTGCAGATTAAAAAATAAAGAGATTAATCTACAGAGAACTGTTTTTACCCAATTAGGTATACTCTTTTGTACATACTAAGTCCAATGACATTAGGACGCAATCAATATGAACTATACGGTAGAACATGACATAATGAATACTGTAAATTACATTTGCTAGCCCTACCTTTTGATCTCGGTGCTCGACCATATCTTAAATTTGGTATCGGAGTAAAGTCATGTTACCAGCTATGGCGGTCAGCGGATCTATTCGCGAGTATTATCGCGCGCTCAGACAAAACTCGCTTAACACGTGATTGTAGATACACCAGGCACCTTTGAAGTGTGAAGCAATAGTCAGGATTGAAGCCATTGCGGTTCCTGATTCTGCCAAAGTAAAAATAATAATAAGTAAGTTCTGCATTAATAATGATTATCTTATATACGCATTCCAACTGTGATTTAATTAAGGCAACACGTGCGAGAGCGTGGGATACAAATGCAAAGCGTATGAGAAAAGCTGTGCCACAAACTCCCCAAGCTTTGTTGGGGGTGGGTTGTAGTGGATTTTGGTTATCGTTATCTAGAGGGTGATTGATGACGGTGTAATTGCCCGGATAGAGTAAATGTCAATATAAAGTGTGAAACTTATAGGTGGAATAGATAGAGATCTGAGCAGATATATAAAACAGAATGACACGAGCCCCCGTACATGTAAAGACAATAAATTTAATAAAAATTCAAAACAATTGTGATAATACATTACATTAGGAAGATACACTTCTTTCTGAAAACAAATCATTCAATGAATTTCAAACACAAATATACTTATACAAATAGCCGATCTTTTTTAAGTAAATTAGTTCATCATCGAATCGAGTGAAAGATCGAAGTCAATGCCTTGTACAGATTCATAACCTGATTGTTCTGGTTCAGTCCGAATTCACTGCGACTGTTCTTTAACTTCCCTGTGTCTGTACTTCTGGGTCCTTTCCACTTTTCCCTTCTCCAGCTCTCTAGTATCTCGTGCTTTCGGCCCTCGGACTTTGTGTGGTTAGGTGGTTATGTAAGTACGTGATGCGTAGATACTTCAGCAGGTAGATTCGTGTATACGTCACGTGGATACGTTGGTGAATACGTTACGTGGATACGTCGGTGAATACGTCACCTGGATACGTCGGTGAATACGTCACGTGGAGCTATCTCACCTTGTGTTTTCAAACTTTCCCGCCAGAATTGTGTTCGTCGATTTTTCCAGACATCCGATCCCTTGGATGATTAATTACGAGTGAATTTCTTCTAAATTCGACCCGGAGTCTTCTACATTTGTTTTCTCTTGCAGAAAAAAGTGTCGACTGACCAGGACCTTTGCGGCGGCACATTAAAACTGACTGAGAGTTTTCATGTGGAATCACGTCCCCTTATTCAGCGTAACCAGTCCTAATTAAATATCTCTGCCGCCTTAACTAGGCGCTAAAAATGTAGTCCGCCTGACAAACTCAGATTACCAAATACTGATTCCTGGAAAACTTCAAAACTGACAGCTTCGATACAGATTGGAAGTTAACCCCTATCCCTTTCAGTTAAATAAACGAAGGCTTAATTAAGAATCACTGCTCTCATGACAGAGACATTACCAATCAGTGCATTATGGTGATTTAAACATGCGCCGGTCCCCATAAATCTAATTAATCGTTCACCTGCCCAACTTAATGTGTTCTTCATAGATCGACAGAAATTTGCACCCTTACAAGCTGACATACATGTAATGTTAAACCTTTCTCCAGAGGAACCACTGTTAACTTGGAAGCAATTTCGCGAAATGGCAGTGGAGTATTATAGAATGATTCTTACACGGGTAAATCAGGCTGAAATGAACAGGTGATGAACAAGAACGTCGTCGCCTTATTGCACTTACCATTGCCTCAAAAGCACGATAATTAGAAGTACATGAATTTGAGATACATGAACACTGTTGTGATATAAAAGATTATCGAGCAATTATCAAGGCCAGTTGTAAGCCAGGTAAAGACGCAACAAAACTTCTTTCAATATGCGTCAAGGAATCATATCAACATTAGAGCGCACAGATTCCTTGGCGGTTAAGACGGAAATTATTCTCTATGTATATTTGATCTTGCCACTTAACGATGCATCTAAAATTGCAAATCCGTGAATTCATAGCGGTGCTCGTGTAATCCGGAACCGTAAAGACGCAGAGATCCTTAATGATGAAGTAGACAAAGTTTATGCCAGCCTTCTTGAGACGCTGAAACAAATTACCAATGCAGGATCAGTATGGGGTGGAGACAGAAGCAAGGAGGATCAGCTACATATTTCCATGTTAAATTCGATTCGTGGGTCAAGTTCCATTTCTGTACTAGAATATGTTCTGTGACGAGCTGTAATTAATGTAAAACATAATGACGATCGATATTTTGAATGGGCGCTCGTGTCTACGATTTATTCCGCGATTGATAATCAAAACCAACCCCAAAAATATAAACAACATCTTGTTGAACTTAAGCTTGGTAACTTCGAGTTCCCCATATAGATTACTGACATAGTAAGTTTGAACGACTTAATCCTGGTATAGCTGTTAATGTATTTGTTTTGGAATGAAGGCCTGCACCATATTCGGTAATCGATATGCACATGCAGAAAGTTTAATATTGATCCGATATTGTTGCGCAGTACAGAGTCGTTAATTCTTACGTGTGGATCAAAAATTGCCAATGAATAATATACAGGCATGGTAAGTACGAGGGTAAGGAATTTCCATGTAGACGTTGCATGCATGTTGTTGTACCGCATGCATGGATATCGTACCCAACGGTTACTTAATGAGCATAACGTTTACTGCGGTGGAAGGAGCGAAAAGCCGCAGCACACTATCATACCAGAAGCTGTAAAAATTCTGAACTTTACAGCAATGCAACGAAAAATTAATGTATCGTATATCGTGTACATGGGCCTCAAACGTTTGAACGTTCCTCTCTCCAACGAAGCAATTTGCTAAACAAGTCCCATACGGGTTTTGTTATACTGTAGTCAGATGCGAATGGCAAAATGAGTCACCGTTGTTACATCATGGATAGGATTCTGCTGAGGTGTTCTTAAATTGTTTAAGGTTACGGAGAAATGCACCAGGCAACAGCTCTCTCCCCACAGACATGATTATGACTAACGATAACATTTGTGAGTTTTCTGCGGCCAGTCATTGCTGGATCTGCGATCCCTCTTTCAGCTCCACGGATGTTACGTCATCACTATCACATTACTGGTTTCATCATAACCTGCCTGGGTATGATGGTTATTTAATAATGCAAGAAGTGGCAGCTTCGACGGTACGAAGAGGCGTAATCCCCAACAACATTGAAAAATACATGTTTAGGTTAGGTCAGCTGCATTTCATTGACTCGTTGCAGTTTTTGAATGCCAGCCTGGACAAGCTAGTGAGTAACCTTGCGTCAAATGGTAATGATCACTTGTTGATATCGTACCGCTAACCATGACAAATTAAAGTTGAAAGAAAGTAAAACCAATAATTTAATACAAATCAATAAATAAACTTATTTACCTAGAATACAAAGTTAAAATTTAAAAGACACGTACATTATTGTGAATTAATTTCCAAAAACCCCAAAATGTCCTATCTCAGTCCAAAAATATATAATATTCCGAATGAATTCTAAAATTGTTGAATGGGGTGAAGTAGCAATAGTCTTGAATGTGATGATGTACCAATAGTCTTAATTTTCAGCGATGATATAATCCAGAATATCTTTGTATGAGTCTTAAATAATCTCAAAGTAGTGTTTTAGTCTAAAAAGTCAATGAACACTTTGTAATTCCAGTGAATAATTTACATAGATAATTCCTCTAAAAACGGATTCACGGACTGATTTTAAGATAGGAATGAAGATTTTGTTTAAAGAAACTTCTTTATATGCATTTCCACTTGACCTATGTCGCAATAACATTTTCTGATAAACTAAAGGAAAATTGTCAGCAAGTTCCCATCCAGAACATTTAAAGTCGTAATCAAGCCTAGGTCTTGGACTCAAATTCAAGAAAAATCATGAAATAGTCAGGTAGGACAAAACTCTACCCTCATTCACGGACAAAGGTCAAACACACAATATAAATTAAATAATAACAAGGAGTGTATCCCTACGAAAATATGATCGAGTGGGAAATGTTTATTGAAATTCAAGTACCGCCGATCGAGGCATTAATTCATCGTTGTCTCGCGACTGTACTGTCGCTAGAGACTATGAACATACAAACCATGTATACTCAGGGTTTTGTTGTCAAAACTTTGGGTACTATTGTGATCTGCATCTACGCACCGACGTGCTTCTGCTTGCTCATGTCTTTGTGAGACGTTTCGTGATACAGCCAAGCGTGTGTGCAATCTTGATCCCGCGCACTACTTTTCGTCACTGAAAATGGATTGGGAACTGCTGCTGTCAGAAACCAAGGTTGAGTTGTGTTGCGATGCCCCCTCTTTGTTGGGGGTGGGTTGAGTGGAATAGATTAATGGATTGAACCTTCTTACAAGGTGTCCGCTTTATTGGGTTATCGTTATCTAGTGTGAAGTGTGAAATATAAAGTGTGAAACTTATAAGTGGAAGAGATAGAGATCTGAGCAGATATATAAACAGAATGACACGAGTCCCCGTACATGAAAAAATAACAGTTTAATCAATTACATAAACAACCCTGATAATGCATTACATTAGGAAGATACACTTCTTTTTCAAATAAATAATTCACCGAATTTCAAACACAAATATACTTATATAAATAACCGATCTGTTTTAAATGATAGAATTGGTTCATCATAGAATCGAGTGAACAATCGAAGTCATTGCCTTCTACAACTTCATAACCTGATTATTTCCTGTTCATTCCAACTTCACTGTGGCTGTCCTTCCTGGTCCTTTCCGCTTTTCTTTTCTCTTCTCCAAACTCTCAATTGTCTCGCCTCTTTCGGCCCTCGAACTTTGTGTGGGTAGGTGGATACGTAAGTATGTGATACATAGTTACTTGGATAAGTAAGTCGTGGATACGTCCAGTGAAGCTATTTTCCCCTTTCAAAATAAACAGAGCAACCTAAATTTACTGTCAGATTTCCTACTGGGAATAGATCATTACTCCCCTCTCGTTATGTCAGATATCGTTCTGTCGGAATTCAAACAGATAACAAGGCTATCTGGTCAAGCTATACATGGCAGACCATAAACAAACCTAGTTTCATAAGATTAATGTACTTCCTAACGGCTTTCAACCTGACTCACATTATCATCACAAGGGACATAACAGTCGGTCTCAATTACACAAATGAATGAATGAAATTCATTACATGCCATAACTACGTTAATTTCAGTCAATACACACATTCAAGTCTTTAGCATACATGAAATATCACTTCATGGCTTAACAACGTTAATTTCAATCAATACGCACTCTAGTCTTTATCATACGTGAAATCATCTAAGGTCAGTGAATTCACACGGATTCTCGTAACTCATATCAACTAAGGCAAGGCATGAAATTCTTAGAATACCTATTTTCCTATAACAATCAAGACGACACATTCAAACAATTCGTCAAACTTATATAAAGAAGACCACTGAATGGATTGAAATAGATGAATTCACACAGTTGTATTCCTATTAAAAAAAAAGTAGATCTACGAATTTAAACAAATAAATTCATGCAAATATAAGCAAATAAACCAAGCAAATCGTTATATTGATATCAACGAATTACATAAGATTGGCGCAAATACCTTATGCTTTCAAGCTTTGCTCGCTTCTACCTTAGAATTGTGTTCGTCGTCTTTCCAGGCATCCGGCCCCTTGGATAATTATTTTATGAGAGAATTTCTTCTAAATTCAAACTCGGAGTCTCCTACCTTTGTTTTCTCTTGCAGAAAACGTAGACTGACTAAATTTTGCGATGGGACATATTAAAATTAAGAACTTCCATGTGGGAACCACGCCCCTTATTTAGCGTAACCAATCCGGATTAAATATATATCCCGCCTTTTATAACTAGGTGCCAAAATTGTAGTCTGCGTGACCTCTAAATTTCCAAATAACTGATCCTGGACAATTTCAAAATCTGACATTTCCGATACAAGATAGAAGTTAACCCTATCCTTCCAGTCTGTCTGACGGTTAAATAAACGAATGCTTAATTAAGAATCCCTCCTCTCATGACACAGACATTACAATCGGTGCATTATGGCGATTTAAACACGCCACGGTCCCCATAAATCTAATTAATCGTTCACCTGCCCAAATTAATGTGCTCTTCATAGATCGACAGAAATTTGCACCCTTACAAGTTGGAATTACTCAAAAACATGGATTATAATCTATTTATTGTATTCGTGGCGTTATCTCCATGTATTGTCACCGCTACCGAAGAACTAACAACTCAAACGTGGACGAATATGACCCCGCTGTTTCAAACGGTTGCATCATATATTTTTCACGCCAACAAATTATAGCTTAGCAATGATGCAGCCCATCCGCAAGCGTTGTAGGTGCCTCGCGAGAGTTTGTCACCGTATCAGTGTGAGATTGTAAATGACACTGGACTAAAGTATACAGAAAGTACTGTCAGTACCAAACCTGAGAACTTAAACATTCATGTAGTTTACATAGGAAATTTGCAATTATACGTAATATGCAATATCTGAAATTGTGTATGCGTTTCTTACGGATCATTTGGGTGCTTAGGTTTCGTCAGAGCATATTGGTGGCCCCGTACATTCAAATGAATACGGATCTTAGCATAAAGGCCACTAACGAGTTTGAGAAAGATTTCTTCAAACTCATGAATAATTCTGTGTTCGGCACGACTATGGAAAAACTTCGGAAATGCATTCGTGTCGACCTTGTCTGTGATAGTGAACATGACAAACTTAGTAGGCTGACAACATGAATATATTATACCCGGATACGGATTCGTTTGTAATGCATATAAGCACCAATGATGTGTATGCGGACATGGGCAGTGAGTTTGACACCGGCGAGTATCCGATAGATCATCTACTGTTTAGTAAAAAAATGAAGAGGTTGTTGGTAAGTCCAACGATGAGTGCTCGGGCTTTTGCCTATCGAGGAATGTGTGGAATGCGCCCCAAAATGTATTCGATTGTCGTTGATTCTGCTCTCTCCGGTGGATCCTGAGGATCCTGTAAAAACTCCAGGAAGGCCAAAAGCGTCTCACGCATAATTGTGCAAAAATAATCTTCGGTACGACATGTATGTGGGATGTCCTCGCGAGCAACTTGAATTCGCGCACACGGCAAATCTAATCTGGTCAAAGAAACATCGGATGGGCTTGCATCGTTGCACTTAAGTAATCTAGTCATGCTTGACACCAAACAGTGGATATTTCCAGACGGAATCACAATGTACGTGTACGGGCACGCGCAGATCCATTAATAATGCTTGGCGGTAGTTCAGTATCCACTGTAACGACTTGTAAATTCTTTGGCATAAATGCTCTACATGGTGAACGCTTTGCCTCCCATGGACGAGCCTCCCATGGTTGGACTATAGGTACCAAATGGTAGCGCGTTGGCTGCCTCGGAGAATTAACCTGGTCCGAGATTGTGTATACTTATATGGATCATATTGGGTCAGTAGCATGACAATATCCTCCATTTAACTCCCCCGCTGCATACAGATACTGGAAGAAATTGTTTCTGAATAATACAACGGCAATGGTTGTGAAATCAGTTTGTATGAAACGGTGACAGTCGAATCGCCTCTGCAAGATTTAACCCAACTGTGCGTGTGGTTTCATTAATTAGTGTTTGTATGACTGATGGAAGTCGTGTTACATATTAGAGATCATGCAGTCCGGGTGTGAGATCGAGACCTCAGCAATTCATGTTTGTACTGATGTCCGAATTACCGTTATGCAAGTGTGAGGTTAAATCATTTCACAATAGTTGATCACAGTTACGTTGATTGCTGATCTAGGTTGAAGTCTTTTACCCACATGACTTTCCTCTAGCAGGGCCGTCTGTGCGTAATGTTCACGAGTGGGTATGTGCGCGTGATATGAGGACAAAGTCATGGGGTGGGGTAGAAGGCAAATCCAGAAACTGTAAAGTTTGTATCAGTAATTAATTGCACTTTTTATATATAAAATTGTTTTAAAATAATTTTTAACCGATTTTATAGTACATTTTAAGGACTTAATAAATTCTGTAAAATCGACTCAACGAAAGCGGAAAAAGTTTTTACAGAAAGTAATACTAGATTTAAGACTGCCTCTAGCAGTTTGAAAAATTAAGTAGTTTTGAAGGCTACAAATGACAGAGGGCAACCTCATGTATAACATGAAATCATTTATAGGTTTAAAAGGTTGGATCTTATATGTGTGTCTATTCAAATGAAACTATCACATAACAGTTGCTTATTACATGTATTTTGAAAAATTTATGAAACAAGATTGAAATTAAATGTCTCAAGTTGTTTCAAGCAAATTGCATATTTTATTGTAAAATACATTTCAGAACATGTTAAACCTAATGAGCACGAGGTTTTTTTTGTTTGTTTTTTTTTTTGTTTTTTTTTTCACGACAATAATCTCACATTACTTAATGAGTCTGTTATGCTGCTGTACGTCATATTACATTGAAATGCAATTCTGTGCCGTAACGTTAAGACGATAAGAAATCTGAAATGTAAAC
>JAECUM010007175.1:0-132498 GCA_016617855.1 Megalonaias nervosa | reverse complement strand
TATATATATATATATATATATATATATATATGCTATCGATATTATTGCTGTCATAGCTACTATTGCCATTATTATTATTATTATTATCTCACTGTCAGATGAAACGTGTTCAATATGTCTACAAGGCAGAAGCAGGTTGAATAAATTCAGTGAGTTACCATGTACACATGGTAAGTGTCCTACATAATCTTTTGCTCTTCCTTTTTGAGTTCCTTTCTTTTTCATTCTTTTGACATGTTCTATCTTCTTTGACTTTTATGTGTTTAATCACTTAGTGTCTTTATTGTTATTATAAAAAGGATCGAGTTGTTTTGAGCTATAGATGTTCACCACAGCTTAATCAAGTAGTGTCTTTATTGTTATTGTAAAAGATAATACAATTTTCGAGTTATTTTGAGCTACAGAAGTTCACCACAGCTTAATCAAGTAGTGACTTTATTGTTATTAGAAAAAATAACAAAACGTCTGAGTGATTTTGAGCTACAGATGTTCACCACAGCTTCATTCGTATCAGTTTTGCAATTTGACAAATAGTTTGCATCTACCATAAAATAATGTGATATTACAATACCATCAGTAAATACCATGCTAATATGACATTAATGTTTCAATGACTAATTGTAATTACTGATTTTTGAACGCAAATATTGTCCATTTGTCACAAAAGAATTGCTTATATTCTTTTACAACTATAGAATTTACAATTTTCAGTTTTTCATAGGAAGTGCATAACATGATGGATTGAAAAGCAGGTTGATCCAAGTTGTCCTTTATGTAGAAACAAAGGTATGCATCTTACCTCGCAGTTTAGATGAAATTCAGTACTTCTGGTGAAAATAATAATCAGGTTAATGGTAACCTCTCAGAGTAAATTAAGTAAAGGTACGCAGTATGTCATCAGGGCATTGCCATCCTTTAATTCTGTAATTTTTGTTTCGTACTGATAAGTAAATAAAGGAAAGTACTGGAAGAAAATTGAGTTTTATTAAGAAATCAAGAATATTATATATTGTAATTGTTTTTGTTTTTTTTGGGCTTAAGAACATTTTACAAAGCAAAATAGTATATACATGGTGGCCAGTATAACTGGTGTTTGTAGATCCCAAGGAAAATCCCGGAACGAATCACGAGAAGTTAGTGGGAAGCTTTCTCATATACACACAAAGGGTAGGTTCGAGACTTGAACCCAAGCGGATAGAGGGGAGATAGCAGTAACTGGTAAAGGCAAGCGCTTTAGACAACTCGCCACCCGGGGCTCACTATACGTTGTCAATAAATACAGTTCAGGTCACTACTGGTAAATAAGACGATTTCGCATAACTTTGATTTACCGCTTTTTAAACAGAACTTTCCAGTGGCAGAGTCCAGTTGTAATAAATTAAGTTGGTTCTGGGTGTGCATATCTACATTGCCAGGATCTCCAAGGGTCTTTTTAGTTTTCTTTGCTTCTGAAAATCAATATTTTATATCTACAATGTACTCCACACGTTATCGTTTTGCTTGTAATAACTTTTATGTAGGTTTGAATACTTGACTAGATGCCATGAGGTTCTTTGCTCTGTTCTTTAGATTGGCGATATCGCAGAACGGAGAGAGGTCGGCTGACATCGAATATAATTTGCTTTGAAATTCACTATAAAATGATTTTTATATGTCTAATTCAGCATTTCAAAGTAATTACGATTAAAGCGGTTGCCCGAAAGTCGACATTTACTGAAGACAAATTATATAGACGATTTTAAACTTTGCACCACAGTCTTCAGGTAGATTAATAAAAAATATTGCCCTTTTTATCTTCTAGTAATGTCTTGGTTGATGCGTACGTGCTTTCCTTTGCTTTAATTTCATTTTCTATTAATATAAAAGAAGTTAAAATAGGTAAAACATACCTCGCTGTGTGGTAACTGGGTTTTATTCACTTTCTCCAGCTCTACATGAGTAGATATGAAACTTGGTTACAGTATTATTAGTAAATATCAAATGGACATTCTTTATCAGCGCTACAATAATGCTTTTCGGCACTTTGGAGGGTCTGTAATGCATTTTTAATGTGTTTTAGTAGCTTAGAAATGAAATTATTGTAGATGGACGTTTTGTTTTTGTAATGGGTTTAACCCCATTTTTCAGCACATGATAGGTTATACATGGATGCCAGTATATCCGGCAGAGGAAGAAACCGGGAAAAACCATCGATTCACAGGAAGCTAATGGCAAGAGTTCTCACATTCCAACGTATGAGTCCGAATCTCGAACCCATGCTAACAGAAGTGTGTTGAGAGTAATCTGTAAAGGCGAGCGCCTTAGACCGCTCGGCCACTCGCGGCCCCTGTTTATTGATGGCGCATCACATTTAATAGCACCGTACGTCTTCATCACCTGTAAAATGATATAACTAGATATATGAGCCACCATAAATAGCCCCTTGGGGGAAATCCTATGTTAAATGTTTCCATAGGGTAAACGTTGGGGTTTGTTAACCAAATAGAGTTAACATTCGTCGCATCTCACCGATCTTCTTTTCCTCAAACATCGTTTCAGAGGGGATCGTGCTGCAAGACTCTCTTCGGACAGCCTTGATTCTCGACAAAAATCTTTCTGTTTCAAATGGCTGTGTCCGTATTATTGCAGATGGCTCATGATGATTTCACAAACATCAACTAGTTCTGGTTGAACAGCATTCCCGATTCGGGCGTGGATGCCTCCATATTTGCTAACATGATATGCGTCTTGGACTCTCCACTTGTCAACATGGTATGCATCTTGATCGTTGTTGAGAACAGGTGAAACCATGGGACGGGTCGCTTGTATTTATAGCCTAAAGTCTGATCGAAAAGGATTGAAATGCTTCACCAATCCAAAGTTGCGTTACAAAACCCAGTCTGAGCGCAGAATCTACCTCCCAACCAGAAGGGGCGGCGCGTGATGTCTCATGCAGTATATATGTGTTCCAGCATTCGTCCATAGTTAGTCAATGCGATATGGTTTGAGGATGGCCGAAGCCATGCAAATCGATGTATTTGGTGCACCTGCTATGGATAAGAAGAGTGGCGGTATTACAGCTAAGAAAAATACTGTCATGCTTCCAGGAGAGGATGATCTTAAGTTGGATTTAGCAGATGTTCTTTCGTCTTCCCAAGAATATTTACCAGCCCCACTGCCTTCACCGCCTTCTCCCTCGTTATCTTTGCTAGACTATTTTAGAAAGAGATAGGTGGAAGAACTGGAGAGCGTTACTTTAGCAGCAGACACAAACAGAACAAGATTGTATTATTCAACAACAGCAAGAAGAGGAAAGAAGAATACGAGAAGAAGAAGTGAAGAGGAAGTTTGAAGGGGCAGGACCGAAGAATGACATGGAAATCCAAATTCTAGGTGTACTACAAGACAATTGGCAGAGTTCTGGTGCCTGAAATAAATGTATCAAACGTCTTTAACTTGACCCAAGAGATAGAGTCCATCACGTGCCAAACACTCCAGCCCAACCATCACTATCACTGATATGCCATCATCAACAGTTATCACTACCAAAGCATCAACAGTTGCAGGAGAAGAAGTAGGACTTGGTCGTAGTAAGGGCTTAAGACAGTTAAGTAGCATCGTGTCAATTCCATGAGTTTGTGAAATACAAACGCCCAACGGTCTTTTTTAGGCCACCCACATCTTTAGAAACAAACTCCCATCGGTCCTTTTTAGGCACCCACATCTTTAGAAACAACGCCCATCGGTCTTTTTTAGGCCACCCACATCTTTAGAAACAAACACCCATCGATCTTTTTTAGACCACCCACATCTTTAGAAGCAAACACCCAACGGTCTTTTTTAGGCCACCCACATCTTTAGAAACAAACGCCCATTGGTACTTTTTAGGCCACCCACATCTTGAGAAAAGAGACATACTAATCCAAGATTGCCAATTACAATAAAACTTAAGTCCTTTTTCCCATGATTGAATTGTGTGCGTGTGTGTTTGTGTGTGTATTTAAGTCACTGAGCATTAAAACAATCAAGACAAAGAGACACTTATGTTTTTATTTCGGTATATTCTCTTTCTGAAAATCACAATGAACTTTTGAAAACACTTAACATAAGTCCATTTTCTTTCACCGTCTTTTCTTTTGAATTTCTTCATCGGCATGAGTTCTTCCTCATCTTCACTTTCTTTTCGTGGTCTGGGTCTTTTGCCTTTCTTGAAGTCAATGGGCTTTTCTTTATTTTCTAAAACCGCTCCTCCTTCTCCACCTCCACTTCCTTTGTTTGTTCTTCTTTTTCTTACGGCACTATGAAGACCTGTGTCCTTTCTCCTAGCTATGATAACATGTAACTTGACCTTTGTCTCTCGTTTCTCCCGGCGTTCATTTGCTTTGACTGCTTGGGCTTTCTGGAGCCCAACGTCCTTTCCCCGGACTGATATAGCATATCTTGCCTCTTATCTCGATAGGAGGAGTAGTTCATCGTCTTCTCTGAAATATATTTTCGCATGACTCTGCAAATCTCTGACCAGAAGGGAAGCTTTTTTGACTCTTACATCTTGACCGTTTGAAAGCTGAATGAATACTATTAGGGAAGGACACAAGCCCTGTATATATGGACCCGCTGCATGTAAAACTGAGTTAACCAAAATATTGCAATCGAGATGAAACGATTGCAGTATTCCAGTGAGAAACAAGAATAAAGTAAGAGGCAACGATGTGCCATGTCGTCTGAGATGAGGTGGTGGCTCAAAGAGATGCAAGCGATTTTGAAGACGTGTGCAAACCTAAGTCAACGCCTTCCACGTCTTCCCTAAGACCAAGAGAATCTATCCCAAATGAAGGTCGTTCGGCAGCTCCCGAAAATCACTACCACATTCGATATACACAAGGACGCACTTCCAGAAAATTTAGAACCACGGCTTACACCTACACGGTGAAATTTAAAGAATTCAAGTCCGAAATGCCAGCCCAGAAAGTTAAAGGTTGCATCACCGATTTGTGGGATTCCTTGCTAAAGACCATGAAACGACAATGCAAACAGAAAGAAGACGATCGATTGAGACTTTCCATTCAGACTGAAATCGCCCGTCTGGATCGAGTTCAGCACACAGCATAACTGACACACTCCAAGTCGTCGATAAAATTCAAAGTTCAACACGTTCTCACAATCCAACGACGAGTTTCATATCACCGATGGAACAGACACACTTTACATGACCCACGTTTCCCCTCCTAAAGAGATCGGATGCAGAAAATTGTTGTTGGTGGACGATATTTGCTGAACCAAACACTGCTTCGTCCAAATTAACAACTCTCAATACACATATGTTTAGCCCAGTCCATTGTTTTCGGGCAAACGTATGCCTACAAAAATGCAACCGGAGAAAGGGAAAGTGTCTGGGAGAGAATTCGAAAATCGGACATACCGAAACAACAGAAAAGCAGAACTGCTTTTACAGCAGGCAGGCATATCGAAAAATACTGCCTGTGGCTTTCATGAAATGCAAACATTTCAAGACATCTTTGCTCCACGCTATACGTTGAAAGAGTATCACCAAGTGGTTCGAGGACGTCTGATGTTTCTAGGCTCCAATTTCCCAGAGGGAAACTAGATTCACGTGTTTCATCATTAAGAGCATTTCGATACCATTGTCAGTATCAACGGATTTCTCGGATACCAATACTACTGTGAGAAATGTGGCCAAGGCTTTTGCAGTCGGAACCAACATATAAATAGCGGAGAGAGATACCATAATTATTTAGCATCTAAACCCTGCATTCCCGAACAAATTCATTGTTCTTCTCCAACATACTAGATGGTCTTCGCACTGTCACTACCTTCCTTTCGTCATGGATACTCTACAAGAGAACATTCGTTGTTTGCCTCTGGAGCTGAGAGAAAGCATATACAAAGAGTTTGTCACGTTACAAGTTAAACGCAAAGAACGCTTCTAGCCAAGGCATTCCTTCCTTTTCAATGCCCGATCAAGGACACGGCAGAAAGAGACACCGAAACCCCTTCAGAGCACATAAACACATTCCAAGAAAGAATAAACAAGAACAGCCAGAGAATCAAAAGTATTTGATTATTAAGAAAATGATGCACCAATATTCCTGCGAATGTTCCAGGTTAGAACTAGATCTACTTGCCATGCTACCTACCATGATGACAATGAAAGAATCTCGATGGGCATACTTTATCCCGTATCGTCTTTGACAACCTCAGCTCCTATATAATCTGAAATCAAAGGACAGACCGAAGATTACATCGATCTGAATAACAAAGTTCTAGAAACCGACAACACCGCTCCAGATGTCGATACCTAAGTAGCTCCCATAAACAATTGTATGCATTCTTTGTTCAGAGAAATGGATTTGTACTTGAATAACAAACTGGTCAACAGCAGCATGGATACTTAACCTAACCTAGCGTACCTAGAAAATCTCTTGACGTACGGAAAAGAAGCCTAGAACATTCATCTGGATGCTTCCACAGTATGGAAACCTTACACGTTCGACAATTCAAAGATACAGCGTTGACAGAAGATGACGATACTCAAAATGTTGAACTTAACGACTGTCGAAACAAATTCAAACACGGACACAGTTTAGAACTGATGGATCGTTTGCATTTGGATCTGTGGTTGCAAGACAAGTTTCCTTTGAACGGAGTGATTTTACGCCTGAGTCTGAATCGAAGTAGTATCGTTTTCCATTTGATGGCCAGTGCTAACAAATACAAAACCATCATCGAAGAAACTCGACTTTAAGTGCGCCCTGTCGAAGATTTACGTTATTTGGAACTTCAATTTGCAGAGGCTCTGCACAAGAAAGTGAACGTCATCTTATGTGCAGAATTTTACAATTCTTTGGAAGTCAACAGTTTGAGGGAAGTGATTCTAGACTATTAGAAGCAATGTAATACGAGCAATCACTGGAGATGGGCAACGAGGTTGTGTTTGAGCCAGAACAAGAATAAAACAAACTACACAAGGCAAAGACAAAAAGACAAAGAGACAGTCATAATGTCGTGATGGCCAGAACAAGAACATCATTTCGTGTCTTGTTGTCCTACGAACCTAGCTGAACTAATTACAGTTCTGACCCATGAACTGTGTTTTGGATGTCAAAACAATCATCCCAATCAGATTCAACACGACAGATGCATGATGATGAGCCAATAAGAAAATTTGGATGAGAATCTGGATGACGCTTGGAGCCTCATTTCCTAAACTAAATTGTTGAACAGGCGGTATAATGACTTTCATGATCATCCCTCTCCTCAACTGACGTCTCTGGAAATCAAACGCATCGAATCTCTCTTTCCAAAGTGTATGGAGAAGAGCCGTAGAGAGCGACTTACTTGACAGACATAAGTAAAATGTCAAGTGTGAGTATATAACTCATAATTACCTGTAAGAAAAGGAAAAAGGAACAAGAACTGATAGCCGGGAACGGCACTACCTTCTGACACACAGTTCGTACAGGCTTAGTGGAATCCTGAGATGCGTGCTAAAGATGAACATTACTATTTTCCATTTGATTGCAAACCTAAAGAAATTCAAGTCTATGTCATCAACACAGACTACAGTCATCAACCAGGAACCCACTGGGTCGCTGTCTATTTTGTAACTATCACAGTGAGGACTTTTCGGATTCTTATGGAAGACGACATCATTAACTTCATGAGAAGAAATGCCGTCTCGACACGATTTAATAATGTGAGATTACAAGGAAATGATTCCATGATGTGTTGACAATGTTGTGTGTATATTCTTCATAAACGTATTCTTGAATATCTGTTAGAACATTTAGTGACTTGTTTTGATAGATTGTGGGTACTCTTGAAAGGAAGATAAATAAAAAGACGGTTTTGTGAACATTATAGGTATATTTTGTGTCTTTAGCTAGGAAACTTAATGTGCATTGATGGCAAAATGACACAGATTATTGGAAGTCGAGTTTGACTCCACCACGTTGTCAGCCTTGGATATATATTCCCGTTTAAATTGTCGACTTGATCATTTGTATTTGGTGTTAAAGAAGCTTCTTATAGTCATAAAATAATGATTTTTGACAAAATGTTATATGTTGGTTTTGTGAAACTGTATGAATATGCCTTTTCACCTTTTTGTCATGTTGGGTAATGTTTTCATTCACGCTCCCAAATTAAAGAGATGTTTGCATAGCCGTTCTTGTTTTATGCATATCATGCAGTGCGCTCGCCAGTCTGGCCTCCTATCGTAGACGCATCAAGAGCTCACAACATGACTTCGAAGATCGCAAAGTTGAATAAAGCTCATGTGCATTTACACAAAATCAGACAGAACCTGACTAAGAAGCCAGCAGTAAGGAAGAACACTATGTTCTTAAAACATCCAATAGGTCCTGCGTGAAGAAATTACGAAGGATAGAGAAGAGTGGACGGAGAAACACAGGCTACAATAAAGGACAGAACGAGAGCAACAGGAACTGCAGAGGCAACAGCAACTGCAAGGAGAATTCAAATGCAAACTAGAGACAGAGATGTTCTTTCTCCTTTAGAAGCAGCAGGCTATATCTTTTGGTGAAGCCTGCGGTGAGACGTGGCCGTCCTCCAAGACGTTAAAGACGATTCACCAAAAAAAAACCCAAAACGGCCTTATTAGGGTCAGCATATCTCACGGAAAGATACTAATTATCTTGCCAAAAATATCTGTTTCCATGAGTTTGCTTGTGTATTCTTTGTCATTTTCCGCAGCATAAAACTCCTTCCTTCTGCAATGTGTATTTCTATGTAAGGGTATAGTAGTTGTCTATAAACTCGTCCCACCATTGCGTGATAGTGTCTGTTTTTATAGGTTTAGATTATTGATGTGTCTGTCTTTCCTCACAGAACACTTCCCCCTTATTCGATGTGTTTGTACGGAGTATAGCGTGTTTGTAAGTAATAAAATTGAAAAATAGTTTAGTTTAGGTCCGCGCAATATTCATTTCCATATTTTCGTCTTGTATGTGGCGTGTAGTTTGTGTAAGGGATGTTTTACTTTACGTCCGTGCTTCAGGCATATAAAGCGAAGCGTTCGTCAGTCCAGTTAAAACTATGGTTATAGGAAACCTGGTGGCAGTACGAGACTATGAAGGAAGAACAAAAGTGTTCACTCCTGTTCCTCTAGCTGTAATCTCAGCCCTCCTTAGGGCTACTGCCAGTTGCCTCTTACAAAGGGGTTTCATTTTGGCTTGAAACCTCACTCGATAACAATACGTAACAAGTATGATCCATTATTCACCGTTCCAAATTTTCACCTATTAATCCTAACTGGACTAAAACAATTGGTCACTTAGACCTAATCAAATTATATTTTTTATTTTCTAGAATTGGAGTACACTTGGTACACCAGTTCTATAACTACGTATATAGTAGGACAATTTTCAACTAAAATACATGAGTCTAATTACAAAGGTGGCTTACACCAAATTGGTATTAGGGCTATCCCTCATACATAACTGGTTGGAATTTGACTTAAATGCAACCTTGGCGTTTCGGAACCCGCCTGTTGCTGATGTATCTAATAGCCGTGTCCATTTCCTCTTCTCCTGACTCGGACTACAAATGATGAATGTGTGGGTCGATTCCCACTTGTCTAGTTACCAAAATGCCCTGATGAGCATGCACGCACGGAACTGTTGTGGCGCTTTTAGTGGGTTATTAATCCTCACCAGGCGTCGTATGTGATACAGACTGTTTCAGGACGTGTGTGTTAAAATTCCCACTCATCTTACGTCCCGTGGGACTTAATTGTCCCGGAATTGCAATTAAAAAGCATACCCTGTATGCATATACGCGAGTGGGGCCCGACTCTTGATTCCCCCCACACGATCATTTAAGAAGTCCACACTGTGGAAATAAACTAGTCGGTGCATGCTTCTCTGGCCATAGCGACTCAGATCGAAGCAAAGAAGAAGAAATCTAATTAAGACAGCAGCGAGCATAGCAAGTAGCAGCATAAAAACATTGATACGAAGTAAGCGACGGAGATCAGTCATACTTCTGTTCGCAGTGCTTTGAAGGGTCTAGGCCTGAGAATCGCTTGAGTTGGAACTTAAGGGCGCAGAAGAAGAGAACTACTCTTCTTCTGATTTGGGAAGACAAGACCATCAAAGAAACTACGACTGGGACAGGAAGGAGGAGGAAACGCAAACTCAACAGACATCGAGCCCCTCCTCCAAGGAGATCATATCTGCAAGATCTCCGCCTCCAAAGGAAATACCACCACCTACAGTGCCTCCAGCAAAAACCGCCCTGCAAGTGGGTGGCCAAACGAGGAGGGAACTATATGAAGAAGAGACACCCGGAGAAAATGTGAGAAGGAGAGCGGCATTACAAATTACCCAAAGCTTATTGAACGCCATAAACTATCATATACATTAGAAGAATCGAACAACGTGGCGGGAGAAAAACTGTTCGGGAAGGTCTTACAGTACATATAAGAAGAATCATGCAAGCTGGGACTAGGAAACCTTTTCAGAAAGATAAAGGCTGCGAGACAGCATATTCAAGATTATCGGACGATACTGCAAGTGAACAAAGGACAGAACAAGAAAGCAAGATGGCGGAAAGCATTTAACAATACCAGATAACTGGGAGAGGTCTATACAGAATGCCCATCAACACTGGCATTAGTGATATACTGCCGATTAGTTGGGTCTGACGAATTGAAAGACCTAGAAGACGTTTGGCCATGTAAAGAACAAGCACAACATACACTAGCTGACTTGATCAACCCAGTGGGACCGAGAGATCGAGTGAGACGCCTATTCGTGCCTCCAGACCGCCTTAAAATCCTTTTGACTGGACTAACCGCCAAACAACCCTTTCAAGGGCTTAAAGAACTACTATTGCCCAAGGATATCCAATTTTTCATAGATAACACTTATCTCAAATTACTTATTTGATCCATTGTTCACGAGCCTAAATCAGTACTCTAAGTTTGTCCTACCATGATTGGCCAAGTCTAATGGGTCAATTACTTTTGTTATTTCGGAAACATTAGTATACTATGTACACAAAATATCCAAACTGCATTTGATAGGAAACTTGACATCTTATAATTCACTCGTGATTCTAATTTCAAAAGTGATTTGCTCTAAACTGGCAATAGGAAACGTTCCTATTTGCCAAATGGACTGGATCTGACAAATAATTGTTTCCTGGAGCGTAATAAAGTTCAGGTGGACGTTAGGGGCCCCAGTCGGAACTTTTCCCTCCTTTGCCGCACCCAGATAGTTTATTCCTGCAGTGGGTGATACTCACAAAGAAAAGCCCAAGACCAGTGCCTTGATGCACTCTGGACTGGGTTTCATCAGGTGGTTGGCCATTCCTCAAACACGACTACAAATTTGTTTTATTTTTTTAAAATCTCCGAATGCTCACTCTCTGTGTGCCAAGAGGGGTGACTTTTTGGATAGGTTAAGATCCCGCCTTTCGGGGCATTAATTATTGTGCAGAACGCACACGTATTAATTAAGATGTGTGCGTTGCACACTTAAACGCGTGCGGCAGGTGGCTCTCTTTCGCTCCCGCACACGAAATTAAGACTCAAGCGATGCTGGAAATAATAAGTAACATGCGGCCTTATGGTCATGCACGATCATAATTTATGATTTGTCAGACAGTCTGACTGCTATCGCTGACTCTTCAACAGGTAATGAAAGAGAACGATACATAAACTTATGAAACTCTAAGTACACCTGAAGCATGTTCTTTGCCTACTGGACAAACTGCGGTGATGTAACAATTAAAGGAAGAAGCAGATCTAAAGGATCAGAAAAAAAGCAGGAAGCAGAAGAAAATAATAAATGGTACTGCCCCATCCGACGATGCGGCAGACCCGACACGTAATATCTGTAGTGAGGACGCCGCCCCAAAGACAGCAATCACAACAGAGGTTCACTGTACCCAAGACAGATAACTGGGCTCTGGAGCTGAGGCAACAGCAGCAGTAGCCACAACCACAGCGTCAACTGACAAAGGAAACAAAAACATTCATAGTCATTGGAACAGAGGGTGGGGTTCTAAAGCGCGTCAAGCCCCTGAAGCGTTTCACATCTCCGCTAATCCTTGGGATGGAAAAAGATGGAGTCGACGTTTTGTGTGTGGAGCTCGACCTGGGAGGTGTGACCATTAGGTGTACTGAAGAAACAAACGGCCCATTTCAGACCCAACACATCTCTCGAAAAGCGATAGTAATAATCTTGGCAAAAGTGTTTGTGCTTGTATGTTTGTTTGTTTATGTCTTTCCCCACCAAAAGCCTCCTTTCCTTTATCAAAAAGTGTGTGTTTGTATGTGATGGTTCAGGAGAGAGTCTATAAAAGCTTACTATCCTTTTGTGAGATTGTGTGTGTTTAGCAGGTTTGTTGTATGTATGTGTTTGTCTTCTTTCCAGAAAAGGCTTTTCTCTCATCAACTTGTGTGTGATAGTGTGTTTTGTATATTTGTTGTATATATGTTTTTGTCTTTGTCTCTCCCAACAAAAAGTACTTTGCCTTATCGAATGTGAGCTTGTATGGAGCATTGTGTGTTCGGATGCCGTTCCTCACAAAAAGCTCTTCCCTTATTTAATGTGTCTTTGCATGTTTTGTGTTTGGGTATATGTGTTTTTATCGAGTATAGTGTGTTGGTATGTAAAAGGTAGAGTGATTGTGCTTCTAGGTCCTTTCTTCAGGTATATAAATCGACGCATTTGCCAGTTGTACCATTCATCGATATCAGACAAGAATAAACATAGCTCAACCTTGCAAGACTGAAATGTTGGAGGAAGTAGTAGAGGTAATTGTAGAGCAAGCAGAGGCTCCGTGGTTCACTCTAAGCCGTGTTCAGGGCCACTCAGGTCTCTAGAAAAGGTGTTTTATGTGTGGGTGTCTTGGTTTGTCAATGTTGACAATTAAAACTTAAAACCCTTTATCATGACCCTTCCCAAATGACCGCATAACATTTTTGACCCTACAAACACTTTGGCCCCTAAAAACACTTTTTCCCAACAAGTATCTCCAATATGTTAAGCATATGAGTACATTTAGCATAGGATTTCGCTTGTCCCCCAAGATACTCCCGCATGCTAATCCTATGGGTCCTTTTTACATAGTATTTCCCCTTGGCCACATAGTGATTCCCGCATGTTAACCCTATGGACACATTTAACGTATGATTTCCCCTTGGCCCCATTGTGGCTCCCGCATGTTAACCCTATGGACACATTTAACTTAGGATTTCCCCTATTGCAACCAAGGGGCTATTTGTGCCCTATGGTGGCTCATATAACTACTGATATGTTTATAGCTTCTAATATATTTAAATAGAATATAAAATTACGTATTTAAAACGATATGTCTAAAAAATATAGATTTGCAGCTGAAACAACACATTTAAAAGCACCTTTATGTCTTTAATATCCTCTATACTGATTCTGCAGCATTTAAGAACGTATAAGATTCGCCAGTAAAATGATATGTTTTAGAGGGCAACTGATTCGCCAGTAAAATTATATTTTTGTGATGGCATCTGACAACAATTGTAAACGACATGCTGTTGGTTCTTGAAAGGATATCTTGCTATTCTCTAAAATGATATATTTACAGTGTTCATCACAGGTTTCAAAAGTATTTGACATGCTAAAACATAATACTTAAATGTGAGTTATAATAATTGTTGTTAAAAGTATGTTAAAATGCCATGATACTTGGACATTGTTTTATAATAATTTTGAAACTGTATTAAAATATGTTGTAATTACAATATGCAAGGGCTTCTCCGAACAATCAGAATGGAAATTTGTATGCATTTTGAAAATTTTAGTTACTATATCACACCATTTATAAAATGCTATTATCATTTATTATTTAAATATTGTTTCGACTCTATCGTCTTAAACTAGGTATCAGAAATGATGCAGCATGTACCTATTACGGGATTTTAAATGCATTTCACGAAAGAAATTGCCTGCAAGTATTCATGATGATTCCAGAACGAAAGGTCATAAATTAGAGGTTAATTGTAGACTATAGTGAGAATTTGCATTATTCGTATAAATGTCATCCATTCGTATCCGAAACAGTAGCATTTAAAAGAAGACATATATTGAATGGTAAACTTGTTGGTTGTGATAAATTAGTACCAAATTTAATGAATAAGAATCACACAAAGTACATTATCGAAATCTATTCATAGAGCTATGCATCATGTTAGTGCATAATATTGTTTAATCCAATCAATATTGTTTAGAATATCCAATTCAATAATAATTTTAGAGCACATTCTAAAAATGATTTTGAAAAATAGATCTTCTTTTGTATGCTAATCAATAACTCAATTTTTGGGAGACTATAGACAATGTAAGGAAAAGGTTAACATTGAGTTAGTGATGCCGACAGAGATACCATCAAAAGGCCAATCATCAAGAATATATATATATATATATATATATATATATATATATATATATATATATATATATATATATATATATATATATATATATATGTATATTCAGGATGTGATCAAGCCACAGAAGAAAGTCAGAAAGGCACGGAAAGTTCTGAAGTTGTCTTGCATCTCTGATTAATGCAGACCTATCAAGATAATTACTACGCTCGAAACTTCTGAAATTTTTTAATGTGATTACACCATAAGATAGGATTCTACAAAGGATTGGAACTTCAGCCTAGAGGAAAAGAATGGGTGGAACACTGATCTAGACTTCGGAAATTCACTTTACTAAAGCACACTTCAACAAAACAAATAGGTATATACTCTGGTGTGAAAAAGAAGATCCTTGCTGGCGGACAAATATCTAGTTGGCATATACTTCGATGAATTTATGCGGCATTCCTTTTAACTCCTGCAATTACAACAGCGTCTGAACCCAACTGGATCATTGAGACGAAGCTATGTCTGAACAGAACAAAATTAATACATTAATCCTTCGGAAAGCACTGTTTTGAGTTTACTGAATTTGCAATAAATATAATGCCGATCGTTACAAAATATAAACATTCTATACTAATGGTCTGCAGATGCAGATGGAGCTATTCTGACACCTGCAAACTAATGAGTGTGATATTGCATATTTAATTGCCAGTGACATAAACAATGCTGGAGAAGGAGAACAATTTTACTACCGTGAAAGAGTATATTGTAAATGTAGGGCTCACATAGTTGTATACCTTGCATACCGCAAATGATATTTTAAGCAGAATATTTGAGAAATTATGTGACACTGGAAATAGACCTGTATCCATGTCATTGAAGATAGTTTCAAAGCAAATTACATATGAATGAAAACACTGATATGACATGAGACCGACATAGTTGTCCAACATTGAGTTAGTTTCTAAAACTGGAAAAGAAAACAAGCAGAATAATTGGATATGTCAAAATACTATCGCAATCAAACCTTTTTTGACATAGGACAATTAACAGACTCAATTAATATAATTTGATTCAGAATATGCTATTAATTATTTTCTTTTAAAATAATTCAAAAAGAAAACACTACAGCACATGAAGTCACGCTTGTCAGGACCATTTTAGAATTCCTTCCTTACTAAATATTAATTGTTTTCGTTGGTTTGATTTGTTTGCTTTATTTCTCAGTGACTGAATGTGGTGAAAAGGTAACGAACATTTAATATGCACACTATTTTATCGGACGTGGGAGGGGTGGGCTAAATTATTTGAAATTTTAAGTAATATCATGAAGATAGCAAATATGTCATGTTTAAACCAAAATATACACAGATAATCTTACTCTCCCCTTCACCTGCCCCCTAATGCCCCATCCAACCTCGATAAAATGGCTGGTACTTTACTTAAAGATATGGATAAGAACTGGATAACAATCTTCTTAGAAAGAGACTTAATTAAATTGGATAGTAAAGACCTAATAAAAGGGATACCAAAAACCTAAATAATTTTATACTTGCATCCTAATTAAATTGCATACTAAACACGCGAATTAAATTGGATACCAGTAACGTAATTACATTGGATGCTAAAAATCCGAATTAAATTGGGTAATAAAAAACAAATTAAATTGGATAATTAAACCTAACTAAATTGAATAATGAAAGCCTAATTAAATTTGATCTTAAGAAATCTAACTGAATTGGGTACAACAAATTAATAATTAATTAAGTTAATACTAATCGGATACAGAAAATATTAAATTGGATGCAAACAAACCTAATGTAATTGGATAATAAAGCCTAATTAAATTGGATCCTAACAAACCTAATTGAATTGGGTACAAAAATCGGATTAAATTAATAATAATTGGACACTATGAACCTACATAAAATGGATACTGAAAAACCTAATTGAATTGGGTACAAAAATCGGATTAAATTAATAATAATTGGACACTATGAACCTACATAAATAGGATGCTGAAAAACCTAATTAAATTGGATACTTCAGTTATAGCGCAGTATTACAATTACGGAATAGCTACCTTACAAAAATGATTAAAATATATCTTGAATTGTTGCAAATATATCGTCATTTATATTCAATATATTCTATAAAATACAGTTTTTGAAGCGTGTCGGTGATCCAATTAAAGACAGGCATTGTAATCTCTTCTTGGCAGGTTATTTATAAGTCCAATTGAAATGGCACTTAGGCGTCTGTGGGATAGGATAACATCAACGTGAATCTTTATATTAACACCTCTGTTTATTACACGTGTTATGTACCCATCGACATAAAAGTCTATGTAACTCTGTAACTGCATCAACAAATAGCTATTGCTTCTGTACTCCCTCGATTAGTGACGAATGTCCCGTTATTAATCAAATATTATAAAGGAAAATACAAACAAAATTGTTAATAAACCCAGTTTTATTTGCAAAATGAATTAAACACGTTACACAATGTCATCCAAATCCGCTCAGCATTCTTTGTTCTCAGCCTTGTTGGTACTTTACTAGAGATGTGGATGAGATTTGAATAACAATCTTGTTAGAAAGTAACATAATTAAATTCGATATTATAAACCTAATTTAACTGGATACTGAATATATAATTTAATTGGATATTAAAAGCGTAATTTAGTTGGATAATCAAAGCCTAATTAAATTGGATACTGGAAACCTAATTAAATGTGATCCTAACAACCCTAATTAAATTGGATATTAAGAAACCGAATAAAACCGAATTCTAAAAACCTAATAAAAATGGATACTAAAACCTAATTAAATTGGATACGAAGTAGCTAATTAATTAAATATTAAAAGAGTAATTTAGTTGGAAACTAAAATTCATAATTATATTGGATAATAAATGTCTAATCAAATCGGATACTAAAACCCAAATTAAATTGATACTAAAACTTAATTAAACTGATATTAAAAGCGTAATTTCATTGCATAATAAAAATCCTAATTAAATTTAAAAAAGCAGCAGAGAAGCTGGACAGACTTGCTTGAATGGTTTTTGTTTGAAAAATAAAGGTTCCTACAAAAGCTGAAAATATAAGGTCAGTAACGTCAAACCGAAGTCTCTAACCGACCGAGAGTTTCTTTAATTAGGTTAGTTCATTTTGTTACTTTATCGCTGATGCTTTATTTTCATTTGTTTTTAATGCGTGTATATTTCAGTACCCGGACACTCACTGTTGGTCGTCCAGCCTCTCTGCTGCTATAATTAAATCATCGTTATATCAATAATGATTGGCGAAGCACATTCAGCAAATTAGCTCGAGAGAGATTAGATGCAATTAAAAGATATCTTCCGCTTCGTGATTCTGTTAAACAACAACTACAAGATCGTCAGGAAGCTAAAGTTGAATTCTTTGAAGGTGCAGAACAATTATTTAAACCAGTTTCTAACCAACAAAGAAAATTGTTAAAGCAACTAAAGCAACACAACAAGCTCTTGAAACATTGCCTGTCGATATTGCTGGCCGTATTCAAATAGCTCAACTACCACCCTTTCAACCTCCTCAACCACCGCCCGTTCAACCTCCTCAACCACCACCCGAGCAACCTCCTCAGCTAAGAATCAGAATTAAGACAGTAGATAAATTCACACCTGAAGGTATTACCGCTATCATGGATCGAGATCAAGTAATTGATATTGCAGCGTTTGGATATCTTAATAAAGAGAAAATTATGTAAAACCAGAGTGTATTAGTACTATAAGATCTGCCGATTGGATTAAGGATATATATCACATTCACACTGATATTCCGGAAATTAGAGGAAAGGAAATTATTGATGATTTTGATTTTTTTGTCAAAACAGTAAATAATCGTCTTAAAGAAACAACGCAGAAATGGAGACAAGGAAAAGAAGAAAGAGAGTTGCGATCTAAACAAGAGGAAGAAGATTTGGAATTTGAAGAAATTAGACAAAGGAGAGAATTACGTCCAACAAGTAAGAATAAACCAAACGAGACAACTGAAAATGGTTTTATTACTCCATGCCCTAGCAACGTCCTTGCTGATGTTGATCGACTAGAAATCCTCATTGGAGGAAAACTAGCTGGTAATAATTCCCCAGAAATCATTATTGAAGCAGTTGATATTTGTCAACGATTATTTACAAGCGGTATCATGGATATTAATGTGTATCGGTCCCTCATTAATAAAATCGCCGATGATTATTTCAGTGATTAAAGGAAGCAATTAGATGCAGTGAATACAAATAAGATGATTATACATAATGCTCAATGTGGACCGATCATGGTCAGGGTGATAAAGTCGCGATTACCAACCTATAAAGCGATCTACGGTGATGGACTCGGTGATGTTGCTCAGGATCTATTTAGAAGGATAGCCCCAAAAGCAATACCAATTGTAAAGCAATTGGGAATGAAAGCTATTGACATTGTTCGTGAAAAAGGTTTTGGTGATGTTGCCAGCAAAGCATTCTCAGCAATGAAGGATAGACTAGCACGATTAACCTCAGCCAGTAAAATTACCCAGCACTGAAGTGATGCCTGCAAATGTTAGTAAAATAATAAATCAAGCCGCAAATCATAAACTAGCAGAGTTAGTTGGTGTACCCATGTCAGAGAAAAAAAAAATATAACCGCAAGTCCGATAGCAGGAAGTGGTCTTCGTGTTAGACGATAACAAATATAATAAAGATGTTTAAACGTGTATCTGATCCCGCATTTGACATGGATGCGCCAGTTCTCAAAGATGAATCTGTGCGCGATTATCAGTATTATTCTTATGATGCACGTGTACCTAATGCACGAGGAAGAATCGAATTAGGAGTTCAGGATACAAGTAGATATTTCTTACCCGCTGAGGGATTTATTGAAATCGAAGGTAGACTTTTACAAGCAGATGATACAGCATACGGAATTGGTGATCGAGTTGGCATTGTTAATAATGGCGTCATGTCGTTATTTAATAGTGCCACATATATCATTGACGGAAAGAATATTGAATTATACCTGGAAAACGTCGATGTTGCCACGACGATACTTGGCCTTGCAAGATAATTCGATGATTACTCGAGATTAGCTGGTCCGTCAATGATGTTTGCCAAGGACACAACTGATCATCTAGAAAACAGAAACGTAACACTAAATGCAGCTGGAACTGAAGTTGCATCAATGAACGAACACTTTAACTTGGGATTCGCATCACGTCGAACAATGTTGAACGGCGATGAGGAGTTCTCATGTGCGATTCCACTATCACATATATTTGGATTCTGCATAAATGTTAGAAAAGTTATATTTGGCGCTAAACACACAGAGGTACTTGTTAAACAGTATTCAAAGTAATGCTGCTGGTTTATTCACATGGCAGATAGCATCACAGCAGGGGGTGTCAGCACCACAACATATAATCATCGCGTTTCAGGAAAATGCCAGAGTAGATTCTCAGGAACGAAATCCAATGGTGTTTGATACGCTTGGAGTTAGTGAGGTTTCTTTGAGGATAAATGGACATCAAGAACCATCTGAAGAAGTTTTGCTGAATTTTGATCGCAATCATGTTGCACGTGCTTATCATCGGTTGATGACATTTATGCAACATGACCTGAATGTGGATTCTGGTTTGCTGATATCTCAGCGTGATTTTACAACGCTGTATCCGATCTATTATTTATCACTGGAACATTTGGATTTGTTCGGACAATCAGTCGTTGATATACACTTCCGAGCTCGTGTAGCTCGACTGCCCGCTGGTGGTTATAGAACAACAGCTGTTATACTCAGCGATAAGACAATGCTACTTGAAGGTGTTGGTGGCCGCATGAGAGTCATTGATGCCCTAGTAGAAACATGTAATTAGATCGTTCATGATAATTATAATGTCCTATCATCATGTTAGTGTCAGTCTGACTCCTAGTCAGATTACGATCAGTATCAAAAGAAAACTGCGGAGTAAAAATATCGCTTAAAAAAGAATAAATTACAGGTGGTTCAAATAAACTATCACTGCCAGAACGTCAACTCAAGCACTTCAATGAAGCCAAACGATCAAAAACCTGCATACGACTTAATCTTTCTGGGGGTGCCATTAAAGATATCGCAAGGACGGGTGGTATATTTCCACTTCTCGCAGCTATACCAGCTTTAATAGCCGCTGCAGCCCCAGCTGTTGCAAAAGCTGCTGCGTTAGGTGCTGTTGCGACTGCTGCTGGAATGACATTAAAGAAAGCAGCAAGACAAGGAATAAAAAGATCTAAAAAAAAAAAGAAGGAAAGGGTCTAAGACTGCCAGGAGCTCCTTATTCCTGGTACGGAAAATGTCTAAGACTGCCCCGGGCACTTCGTTGATTCTTCCCATGTCCAATTTTGATTTACTTGATGCTGCTAAGCGATTAAATATCAAAAACTTTAGAGGTGTTTTTATGCGCGATCAGTTGCCGTCGAATCCAGTGCAGAAAGAAACTGGAATTATTAATCTTGATGGAAACTCTGGCCCTGGTGCTCATTGGGTTGCATACGCGATTGATCCACGTGGAATTGTTTATTTTGATTCGTATGGGTTGGCACCACCAAAAGAATTTTTAAAATATATTAACAACATGCAAAGTATTCCAATCTGGTATTCAACATTACCACCACAAAAAATAACCGACCCACCAATATGTGGCCGTGAAGTACTCGCTGTGTCGATGCTGTATCAAATTCGTGAATGCCTCCTCATAAGGCTGTGCACAAGTATAAAACGTTGTCCAACATTTTAAACAGATCTTAAAGTATAATGGTAGATATTTACGGAAGATCAGCTAAAAGTAAAACCCAACAAACACCAGGTGAAGATTTACTCAAACAAGTAACAAAACAGATAAATGATGAATTATCTGACCTGCTTAATTTTGCCAACGTTGATCCTGGTGAACTTGTAGTATTTCAAAACCGTGAAGGAAAATTGATGACGAGTAATATTTCAATCAGCGATATCATTGTTCGTAACAGAGCAACACGAGAAAATCTTGTTGCCGTGTATGATGGAGAAGAAAAACGTGTCCCTAGTATTGTTACTCCGTCGTCGATCCGAGATAGTAGATCCGAACGAATTTTAAAGACCGGTGATATAATGACTGACATTCTCAACATGAACAAAAAATAAAATTATAAATGTGAAAGAACCAACAGATAATCTTAACGCTGCAACAAAAAATATGTCAATGATAAAGACCTTCCAAGGATAAATTCGTTAATTGCAATCAATGATGCGACGACCACACTCAAAGCTGACTTTTCTAATCACGCACAAACGTTTCTGAATTTTCGTAGAAACATAAACAGAGCCATTAATGAATATTTTGGAAGTCCAGCAGTTGTTGATATTAGTCTCGCTGACTTTAACACAAGACTCAGAGATATTGTCAGTGGAATTCCCGATATCGTTGAAAAAACTAACCTGATTAAAATTCCTCACAAGCAGATCATCAGTGTGGTATACACAGTAGCATCAAGATCATCAACATGGTCACAGCAAAATAACACCATCAAACATATCTCGACGGTTACTGGTGTGTACAGGCTGTCCGTGTTCAGCTCTGCAAAATTTAGGATATTTACCACATATCCATGGCGTCATTCAACCTATGATTTTCTGGAATTGTGTCTATTGTGTTAAATAAAGAAATATTTATATTGGAACCATCTGATAAAAAATTAACCGCAGCATCTTACTGGTGGTGTCTGGAATTTGTCGCTGAAACACCTCAATTGATTACTTAATAAAAGCATAATGAATCAAAATCCAATCGACTTTCTTTGTTACAGATACAATCAAGTATGTACATGGCAAACTAAACTAAAAATTATCGTTGACGAGTATACAGTAAAAGTAAAAAAATATCGTAGATGTGTGCTTGTCATTGATATAATTGTTTATTCAGTTTCTGCTATCATCGCTGGAGCCGGAGTATTGCTATCAACAATAACAATGACCGCGCCTGCAGTTGTAACAATCATTGTTTCGACTTCAACAATAGTAGCAGGTATTCTCAGTATTATTGCGAAGAAGATAGCTACATGCACAAACACAAAATTACACGAGTATATAATAAAATTACATACAGCAACGACATCGTATTCTAAACTATCATCATATCTCTCGTCGTATCTCAGTGATGGTAAAATATCCGATGAGGAGATCAAAACGATAATAAATACTTACAATGAAGTATTTGACGAAAAAACAGATCAAACTCTTGATTTAAAATAATAACAGTAATAATAATGTCATCATCGAACAAACTATTGCAATAAATCGTCGTTAATACAGCACCGCTAAGGACAAAAATGATATCAGCGAGTTCAACCAATCCTGAGTCTGATGTGGTTTTTCCAACTGCAATTCAAGTTAACGAAATAGCGCTAGAACAATTGCGAGTTTAGTATAGTTTGCCAAATATCAGATCAAAATCATTCGGTGGATTACAAGCAAATAATTCCCTTGCATTCGCAAATAAAATTAAGGACGACGGAACTCCCGATTGGCAAGTTATTGGTATTCCAACGGGCAGTTATCAAATATAACAAATCAACGATGAGTTTCAACGCAGAATTAAATCTATTACAGGAAAAGAATCCAAAATAGCTATTACTGTTCACGAGTCAACGTTATCGTCCGAGATAGAAATATATTCTCTCGACTACACCGTAGATATTTATCAAAGTTCGATCAGATCAGTATTAGGTTGGCCTGATATTCCTCCTGTTTATAATGGGTAACCAGAACCTAAAATTAATGAATTTAAGACAAATGAAGAAAAATATATTTAAAAAATCCCCCAGAATATCGAAGTAAATATCCATGGGTAAGATGCGTCGGTGATCCACCCTCTTTTATGTTGGTCGGTGGTAGAAATATTTATATTTTGAGAAAACACTTATATACTGAAGATAAAATTTATAAAGTATTTTTCATCGATGAAGAAAAAATCAAATCGTTTTTTGAACCGATTACTTCTGAATACGCTCAGGTATTTAATGATCCACAAAATCTATTTTATTCCTTATCCCAACATTACAACGAAGACGTAAAACAACAAATAATTGAAACAATACAACATTTAAATCATGTTACATCAGATTTTGGATTTGTCGGTAGAGTAATTATATTAAAGGTAATTCCCAGTGAATTTCCATATTTTGCTGATACTGTTGATGGTCCAACCCCACACGAATTTAAATAATTGTTTCTTAACCACTACAAAACAATAGAAGAAGAATTGCAAAAAACACTTACAATACCAGGATTTGACACCCACAAGATTAAAATATTAGTCAATGATCTTATCACACAAAACTTTCCAGAAATACTTGAATCATGGAGAAAAGTAGCTCCACCAGCAATTATTTTTAAATATAATAATGACCCATACGGTGACTGCCGTCATATTTCACCTGGTATTGTAAATAAAACATGAACGATTGCAGTTAATCTTGTATGTGATGTAATTGATGGCAGTTATCGGGTAGATCTTGAAAAATCTAAACAGGCTTGATAAGAATATATATTATACTCATTTACCCCTCAAGTACCACCAGGATATTGAATTATATCAGAATCAATTAATCCTGTTTATCTGAGATGTCATAATCCACTGTTATCAAGAATACATTTCAAACTTACTGACCAGATCGGACACCTTTTGGATTTGAGAAATGAATCATTAAGTATAAATCTGTATGTGAGATCGTAGAACAAAGAAACTGTTTATAACTTATTAAAATAAAACATAAATATTATTATCAGAAATACAAAATAAATATTATTCTCAGAAATATAAAATAGATCTGATTCTGAGTAAATATTATTATCAGAATAAAAAATAAATATTATCATCAGAATAAAAAATAAATATTATTATCAGAATAAAAAAGAAATCTGATTCTGAGTAAATATTATTATTATCATTATTATTATTATTATTATTATTATTATTATTATTATTATTATTATTATTATTATCATCATTCTTATTTGATTCAGAACAAAAATTATTATTATTATTATTATTATTATTATTATTATTATTATTATTATTATTATTATTATTATTACTATTATTATTATTATTATCTGATTCAGAATAAAAATATTATTATTATTATTATTATTATTATTATTATTATTATTATTATTATCTGATTCAGAATAAATATTATTATTATTATTATTATTATTATTATTATTATTATTATTATTATTATTATTATTGTTATTATTATTCTGATAATAATTATTATTATTATCAAAATAAATTAGAATCTGCATAATTATCAGAATGAAAATTACTATTATTATAATTATTATTATTATTATTATTATTATTATTATTATTATTATTAGCAGAATAAAAAATAAATATTATTATCATTGATAATAAAAGTATTGATGCCGAAATATAAATAGCATTGTAGAAGTATTATTTATTCTGAGGTCTCTATCATCAATAACGGATCGGTACATATCATATAATAATATTAATAAATGTACCGATCAGTTATCAAATTGAGACAAATGATAGCAGTTTACTCATTCTGGGTTCTCTGTCGTAGGTGAGAGATCAGTACATACACACATGAAGCGAGATAACTCTGTCAAGCAAAGCTCTCTCTGATAGATTAATTAAGCAGTTGTCCCGCCTTATTACATGACTGTAGCGATTTATTTTTTTGTGTGTGCTGTCTGTTAGTAATTAGTTGTCAGTGGATTAAATCAGAATCTGAATAATTATCAGAATAATAAATATTATTATTATCAGAATAAAAAATAAATCTGATTCTGAGTAAATATAAATAAATATTGTTTTTACTGTATTCAGAAATGAATTATCCCTCTTGTTTAGCTGGTACCACTGTGACAGAGTTAGTTTCGTCGTCACTATAGGCACTGGTGACGGCGCTTTCATGATCACAATCACAACTGACATTACAAGCAGACATAATCTCTCTCAACTGTCTTATACGAGCATTCACAATTCTTTTTGTTTCGTATTCGTGAGACATTTCTAATCTATTCGATTGAGTGTGCAAGAGGTGCAAATAGCTTTACTTGTGTATCTGTAACTATCGCCAGCGACTGTAACATTGCTTGCTGAATCAACTTTATGAATCTCTAATCGGCTGGTAATGTGTATTTATTCCCAAATTTTCGTTGTTGTAATGGTTCAAAATCACACTTAATTTTCTGAGGATTAAGTTCATCAGATATTTTTATACCGTCATTTGTAATTTTTCAATCGCAGATATAATGGCATTAATATTTTCATGATTCATTATACAATAAATGTTTGTTTAAAATGAAAATATTTCTGAATAATAATAATAATGATAATAATAATAATAATAACAATAATAAAATCTGAATCAGAATAATAATAATAACAATAATAAGAATAATAATAATAATAATAATAATAATAATAATAATAATAATAAAATAAAAATCTGAATCAGAATAAAAATAATAATAACAAAATAATAACCTGAATCAGAATAAAAATAATAATAATAAAATAAAAATCTGAATAATAATAATAATAATAATAATAATAATAATAATAATAATAATAATAATAATAATAAAATAAAAATCTGAATCAGAATAAAAAATATTAATATTTTTGTAATAAAATTATTTCTGAATAAAAATAATAATAATCATAATAAAATTAAAATCTGACTAAAAATATTTCTGAATAATAATAATAATAATAATAATAATAATAATAATAATAATAATGATGATGATGATGATGATGATAATAATAATAATAATAATAATAATAATAATAATAATAATAATAATGATAATAAAATAAACAAAAAATAAACATCAGCAATGATGATCAGTCAACCATTCCACGTGGTCTCTTCATTGGCAGTAAAGTCATGAGGTCCTAGTTTTTTAGGGTCTTTCCTTTGAAGACCCTAGCTTTTTGGGTCGACCCTAGTTTTCTGTAAAGGCCTTTCTTATGGCCCACAGGCACCTCATGATACTTTTCTTTTGGCGACAATTCCTTCTGAATGTCTTGTGTTGGGTATACCCTTCAGTGAGGTCACAAGGTTAGGAGCTTACATCATCCTACTGTGTTTTTTTTGTGAAGGGTTCCAGTTTTCATATAGAAATTATAATTATATTATATATTATAAATATTTTTTAATTTCATGTACACTCCCTCCAATATCAAACGCAGGGTGAGTGCAAAACAACACCCACCACGTGTTTGACGTGGTGAGGAAATGTACATGAAATTCCTTGGAGTTTGGAACCCCCCCACTTTAAGGAAAATTGACATCGAACCGCCCCATCGACGATACGTCTGTTACGGGAATCGAACCCGAGGCCTCAGCATGATAATCCAACGTTATAAAACTGTGCCACTATCTGATTCTTACAAATATAATTTTCAGAAATTATCATGAGGTTACCTAATACTGAATAAGCAGGCAACTTACATACGACCAGAATATTGAATAAAATCACAATTACTGTAAATTGTAGTGTGAATTTATTTCAATTTCCAAACACTCTTATAATATTAAATCGTGAAATCTATAATATTACACACATTCCTGCCGAGTTAAAGTGTACTGCATCAACCGTTGCCAAGAATACTACCATCGATCGATAAATCAAATTAATGAATCTGTCAGATGGTGATGTATTACTGCTGTCTAAAACTAAATTGCTGCTGTATTGATTCACACAGTTGAGATATACACAATTACACATCAAATTTGTGAACGATATATTCATTATTTTTCTGAAATTATCAGGGACGAAGTAACATACAGGAAAGAGAGATATATCAAGTAGGATAAGAAATACCATTACGATGACACAAAACAAAATAGCTGCGTGTCTGTAACATTACGCAGTAACAAGCGGGACAACTGCTTAATTACTCTATCTTAGAGAGATTTACTTGACAGAGTGATCTTGCTTCGTCTACTACAATAAAATTTTAAAATATTTTCCTGTTTTATTCAGAAGTGGCAGCGTATTTAAATATTATTCGCTGATGATCATACTTATTTGAAAATGCCGATTTGGTTATATTATCCGCGACATACTATACCGAACGCGGGTTAATATCAAAATATTTGGCAGCTGCATTCATCGAATGAAATATTATTTCTTCGCCTGTCTCTACATTTACAGACTTAACAATCCTAGGAAATTTACTATATTTTCCAGTACGACCACATGCAGTATTCTGACTCTGTGTAGTGGCTTGCAAATTAAATAAATAATTATTTTTTGGATTCCGATCAATATGATCGATCACAAATACGTCTTCGATCATTCCGTATAAACATTCGTACATAAATCTATGTAATAAATACTTTTTATTTTCCCCGGTATTGAACATATCATAACCAACATTATCAACATTCTCGACTGGTTTTATTAATCTACAGTTCCTGATGATGCCCTCTCGAGATGCTTCATAATTCTTGATGATGGGATGCTTCACAAATTCATTTTGTTCCATTTGTATAATAATATTATCTGTTTAAATCATTATTTTAAAAATCTAGCCAGATAGTCTTAGCGTTTCTTATGGGGGTTTCGACACCATCGGTATTATTTTTTTTTCTCCTAATATAGTTTTAGATCTCTGTATCTTTTACCACCACATTGCACACATAACTGAGTTTCTCCTCTAACCCCAACACCACACCGTAAACACGGTTTTGGTCCTATACGCCCATGTCGAACGCTTTGCATATGATATCCACAGAATTCGTTTACGCATGCCTTGTTATAAGGAGTTGTAAATCCTATCACGAGCCACTTGCATTGATTCTTTGTTTGAATCATTATATACATATTTATACTTCAATTTAAATATATATTTGTCTTAATTATAATATGGAGGAGTTTACGAGATTACCCGCAATTAAGCCCAATAAAGCCAGATTTGATCTTGAAAAACTGCCGAAACCTAAATTTAGTTTTTCGATGCAAGATTTTGCTTTAACAAATAAAGGATATAACTGATCGTATCCGTGAAGCCAAGAAGGAATTTCACGATGATGACGCGGATCATGTGTGGTCCACATTCAGAATCAAAAATATTGTCGATGCTATAATGAATGATTCGCGCGCAGGAAGAATTATTAACTATCTCGACGATCAGCGATATTTTATTCTAATAAAATGTATTGTGCAGACAGACGACGACACTTGGATTATCCGTGACAAACGTGGCCCTGTCCGTGTACATGTTGGAAGTAGCATCGTCACGTTGAATAAAAATTCCAAACCTGGAACATTGACTGGCATTGACAAACCATATTATGAACGAGTGTATCCTGTGACTGCAGTTGTTTATGCGTTGTATCCGCTGAATGATAAACCTAGCGTTACTGATCTCTAACCGATGAAATTTTCTCGCTTAAATTGTGTAGCTGAGCGAGTTACAGAACACTTCAAAAACGCGATACGTGGAAACGGTTCAACGGATCTAAGACGCAAAAAAATAAATACGTGGGCAGAAACAAATAAAGATACCGGAGCGTCTATCAGCGACGTTGCTGAGCTGGGAAAGAAATTAAACTTCCCAACAACAGTGAAGACGTTAACCGGAGAGATTTTATACAAATCGAAATGTGAATCAAGGGGAGTCCTATAACGATTATTGATCATAATTCACACGCATGGACATCGCCCGTAACAATATTTCCACGAGACAGAACAATTAGATTTTATAATGATCATATATTTGATTTTATCAGAAATATCAGTAAGAGTGACCCTGTTTCTGTTTGGCTGTTTCAAAGTTCAGAATCCGTGAACTAGAATCAGTTTGTACTACCTAGGGGAGAAATTTATCGTGCAGAATCACTCCACGACGAAATGAAAAATCTTGCGTTGAAATATACGAATGATAATGATGTTATAGAACAATTACTGAATAACTGTTTTACAGTTCTATCAGTTGCTGCTCACTTTGGTCAGGAGAAAAATTCATGGAGACCTACACGATTGGAATTTCTTGTTGATATTCAACGTAGTTGTATCGAATACGGTCACGGCGGATTATGGAATACTAAATATGATTATAGCGACGTTATCTCAGTTGATATGGTAGCATGTTATCCTGGAAGTTTTCTTGGATACGGAGAGTGTTCTGAATACTTTATGAGATTTGGTCATCCAACACACGAGATGACCAGAGTTGCGGTAAAAGGACCTCTCCCAGATTTTACCTGACTGGATTTGCTTGTATCGAGTCATTCGAGTTTACGGAAAATATCCATCCGATTACTTATGCTTGGTTTGGAAGACATTTCTCAGAAAAACACTTGCCTCCAATAGTACTATTACGATAAATGCTTGATAATAAAATATTGATATCGTTGAAAGTAAATGAAGCAATTATATCGTATCATTCACAAAAACAAATTTGGTTGCCACAGCAAAAGAAATATTCAAATGATGAAAATCCTGATATGACTGATTATGAAAATAAATTTGCAAAAGATCTCGGTAGGAACATAATTGGTAAATTTACTCAAGGAGTATATGATCATAAACGACATTGTACAAGATTAATTATGGACGATGCTGAACTCGATTTTATAATTGCTGATACAACGGAGAAAAACACATTTACAAACCGAAATGATGCTTGGTTGTCGGATGGAACTAAATTAGGTACAGTTGGAGGTATACTGATGGTGAGTCACCGCAGTTTACTCATTTAAGATTTCCGATGCTTTCGTATGTTTCGATAAATTTATTATCAATGATAAACAGATTTCCTCTGATTGCGGTTAGAGTCGCCACAGATTCATTTTATATAAATAAACAATATGCAGAATTGCTAGAACAATTACATATCGGCACTAATGCATCATGGGGCGAATGGAGAATAAAACATGAAAATATATTTAGTTATTCTGAATCTGCCGACGTTGAAATTAAGAATATTTACAACAAAAATAATCAAATATCAGAATTGTCATTTGCACCATCGGTATATGATCTTGTGGCCAGATAGAGAGTGTTTACCTCAGTAGGTGTGGTGGTTCTGGTAAAACAACGAGTGCGATTGAATTATTCCGGAATTTTGATATGCTTGTCTTGACACCAACACATTTGACGTTACTGACCTTATAATTTCAGCTTTTGTAGGAACCTTTATGTTTCAAACAAAGACAATTCAAGCAAGTCTGTCCAGCCTCTCAGCTGCTAAAAATAAAAACCTAATTCAATTGGATACGAAAATCCATAATACAGACAAAACTATCCTAAACATCGAAAAAACTCTTAATAATTCCCGCTTTGTATTTGCAAATGGATTAAACATGTTACACAATTTCATCCAAATCCGCTCTGCCTTCCTTGTTCTCTGTGTATCTGTCTGTCTCTCGCTAAATGGCCGCAATACATGGAAACTTGTGGAGTGTGAGAGACAACAAAATTTAGAAAGACGGAAACCTTGAACAGCTTCTTCTAGTCTAGTACACACACACACACACACACACAGACACACACACACACACACAAGGAAGTCATTTTTATAGCGGGTTAAAGACAACAAGAAGCTATTTATTCACGGAGGCAGTTAATTCTTCACATTTCCGTTCAGTGTGTCCGCAACAAAATTTAATTCTGCAGCCATTGGAATACAATATTGTCTGGCGTTGTTCCTATTTTCATTAATATTGATGAACAAAACGATATAAATTCTTAAACATTCAACTTGAATACTGGTTTCAGAAAAGAAAGGAGAAACAAACATTACATGGAGCGACAGCCAACAGAAGGTGATTCATATATATATATATATATATATATATATATATATATATATATATATATATATATATATATATATATATATATTCAAAGTGCATATAAAGGACCTTGTCCGAAAACAGCGACTGTTGACAATACATAAGAATTATGTTCTGGGTACCCCTTGCATAAGGTTTCCCTTAAATAGCGTTAGTACTTAACTGATGCTGATAAAGATAATTTTAGCCAGTAAATCTTGATTTTTACGTGTAAGTGCAATTAAAAGAATGATTTCAGTACATGTATCGAGTTGCTTTGCAGCAAAGATGTAATTTAAAGATTGATTTCAGTACATGTATCGAGTTGCTTTGCAGCAAAGATGTAATTAAAAGATTGATTTCCGTACATGTATCGAGTTGCTTTGCAGCAAAGAAACATCTTGATATAAAGGACACATGATTATAAAGGATAATTTTACCATTTCCATTTGCTGTCCTTGATGAAGATGAACATGTTTCACTGCAATTATTAGAAAGTCATTCCTAAAGTTTCTAGACCTTGTACAAAGGGCTCTAGGTGGATCATTTGTTGTGGTTTGTGAGGAGGAGGGAACCAGAAAATCTGTAAGAAACTTTCAACCTTGGATGTTTGATACAATACCCGTGCAGGTGTCAGAACTGGGGAGCGAATTCGATCCCATCACGGTACAAAGTAAGCATATTACCATCGCGCTGTCCAGAGTGCTTGTGGTGAGATAAGAGTCATTCCGTTTTCTTGTTTGTTATTCCATTATCACCTGTCATGACTACGCAGTTCCGTCTATTAGTGAAGCAATTACGGTGAAAAATCAGTTTATTTCAAGTACAAATCTAATGTAAAAGTTTGTTTATAGCTGTAATTATTTCCCTGACAATTGCCTCTCTTTAGATGTTAGTCTGGTTTTATACCTACACCCCACACCCGCACTTCAACTCATTCAAATTTGTAATTTGATATTCGATGCAATAGACAAAAATTAACTTCCCTGCATCAATTTCTGTTACATTTGATGGAAAAATATCAACTTGGCTAAAATAACTTCATACTTTGAGAACTCAGAGAAATATATAGCAAAGGACTTTCAAATTTTGTGCAGTGAACTTCTGGTGTGTCCCAGATATCAGATATATGGCTTCCTGCGTATTTCCTTGTTCATTTTAATGATTAGCAGATATTCAAAATCTCCCACATGGTTATTTGCAGATCACTCATCCATCCTTTTTGCTAAGCCGATTTCAAGCCAAGTATTTGTGTTTCTTTAATTATCATCTCTGAATTATCATCTCTAACATTCTGGAGGGATTAATTTTTGTTTGCGAGGAGGGACATGAATCATTACGCTTACCTTGAATTCTGTGGGAGAAGATTCAGTTTGAGTGATCGCGTTTTCGTACACATATTGTATAATGGAGGGAAATGACATTTTTGGTTTCCTTTTATAATCGTTTAAGCAGCATCTCTTTTCCAACAGATCTTGGAAAAGGTCATTTGGGTCTTTAGAAAATAGAGCTGATCTCTCTCTCTCTCTCTCTCTCTCTCTCTCTCTCTCTCTCTCAAACCGAAGCAACCAATTGACTAAAGAAACCCTACTACACCGACAATGACGGAAACATAAATTCTGGTCTAACAACAATATTTTTCACACCGTGCATTAAGCAAACGTATGCCAGATAGGTGGCAGGATTGGCAAATTTAGGATATTTGTCACTAACTGATAAAAGAAATTTTGCATACTTAACATGGGATATAGCTGTCATACATCTTACAGAAAACAAAGAGTCATTTTAGTTAGAAACCTAAATGAACGCGCGGAAAGATGAATGAATAAAGTATCATTGGCCTGACTTTGCAATTAATAATGTGTGATCAAAAGGATTGGATTCTCCGTTGTGTATGCATGTTCTTCATTGTTGCAGCCTTGGATTCCTATTAGAACATTTACTGACTCAGATTATAACAGCATGTCCTTGTATAAATTATAAAACTGAAAGAAGTTAAAGAAGAAAGCAAATGTAGTTTTGTGATGTGTTTTTAAAATTTCATCGTGGTTATCATTCAGGAAAATATACATAAAGATATAATTGTCTCTGTGTCTTGACTTTTTTTAAACCATTCATAATATAATCAAGCGCACCCATACCCACACACATACACATACACAGATTCCCCCAATATATTATGCGGGTATTTAGTTTTTGTTGAATTTTTCAGTGGCGAGTAGTAGCCCTTTCGCATGACATATAGCCAGCTCTAACAAATGACTGTGGTTTTTGAAAAATGATGGAGTTTACCTCTTCCTCCTCCTCTCTCTGTCTCTCTGTCTCTATCTGTCTCTCTGTCTCTCTCCCTCTCTAAGCAACACGCTTAGCACAAACATTCTAAACCCTAAGCTATTCATATGTAAAACAGGATAATACGGAGGTAAAAGATAGGGAAGTTAAATTTTATTTAGAAGGGAGATAAAAAAGGACTTTTGTCCACATTTCTGACCTCTGTCTTTTGTTGATGATTAACTATGAATGCTGTTAAATCGAAAACGGGTGTGTGAATTGGTAGGTTCGCGGGTATTAGATAGTATGGGTGGGGGTAATAAATAGCAGGTCACTGATTATTGTTAAACTTACTGACGTTTCTAACATTACATTTCCCGTTAGAGGCAATAGAGACCAACCATGTTAAACGCCCGTTAGAAGCCAACATTCCCTACGTATCTTAATCCTATGATGTAATATTAATTCCCGTTAAAGGCTAGATGGTCCTGGATAGGATAAATCTACGCAGTTGTGTTAATTCCGGTTAGAGGCTAGATAGTCATCTTCAGTGCTAAGTTCCAGAGAATCCCCAACATCGTCTATTCCCATTTAGGTCCAGAATGTCATTACCATCTCATGTTTCCCTTACGGCCTATAAAGGCCCACAAATGTTAAACCTATGGAATTTTTACACGTAGGATTTTAATGTTGACACTATTATTAACACCTTCTGGTTAGCATAGGAATCCCTCAGACTCCCTAAATGCATCAATACATTAATTCTGCTTCATATTTATGGTAATTGAAGACCCATCAAATAATTTTAAACTGACTTCATTTTTCATCCAGTCGGACATTACCGGCGTTATCCCCTTCCGAGATCACTGCTATCTACCACTTAATCATTGACATTTCAATGCAACATTATCTACACAGGCGAATTTATAGATACTCAATTGTATTTCACATTATACAAGTCTTCAGCTTAAATTTCAAAAGTATTTATATCATGTTTCGAAAGAAATCCACCTTCTCAGGAAAGGAAAGCATTATCTTGGGCATTATAGGTAACGTTGAAGCCTATTCGCTGGATTATATTTACATAAACCTCAGTGGCTAAATATAAAGACGTTAGACTCGAGACCAAATGAGTACTGGTTAGATTCCCACCATCTGATTAATACAGATCGCGTGTGATGCTGTGTCCGAGGGCAAAGATTTTTAATCTGTTTGCCTCGGCTATTCGTACTGCGTGCAAAAGACGAGATCACACAACTGATACACAGAGTAGATACAGGATTGCATGTTAATATCTTTCCATGTTAGATCTTTATAGAACTTCCTTGTAAGATACATAGTGTATTCAATGTCCATACAACAAATTACATGATGGGGTGAACTAATTTGTAGGTGTCACATATGAAGAAACATCATGGGCGCCTTCACGCTCATTGGGGCAAGGCAGGGGGTTGGGTAGGGGATTTACCTCCCCCTAGGTTTCACCTCAAAACATGTTTTGGCCGACATCTGTAAAACTTAATAACAGACCACTACACGTTTGTCCCCTCTCGAATAATTCTGCTGGCGCCCCCGAGAAAAATAAAAAGCCACGGACATTTGACATGTGATACACAAGACGTATTCGGCCCCACTTCAATCAACGACTTGTCGTGACCAATGCTATATGTTTTAAAACATGTTAAAATCTTTGCTCATTCTGTTAAATAAAAATCAAAGAATGCGGAATGCCATACTTGAAAGTACTTTGTCTTTCTTATCTGGTCGTACTTATCAAACACTGATTAAAAAAAAACCTTCGCAAAAGAGTTAACCCAATCAACTTGAAGTAGGTGTACACCTGTATAATGTACATCTTCAAAAGCAATACTCGCTCATTTCATAATAAAATCACGTAGACCTCTTGGGTCTAAACTCGTAGACAATATTCATTATTAGCGCACGTACACTTATTAAATGAAGTTTTACCTCACAAGTTTATTCAGGTAATAATCAATTGCACAAAATGATTATTACGTTGAACACGGTGTGTTATTATATCCCCGTACAAAGCTGAATTCCAAGTTGCATACACATAAACATACGAAGAGGAAGTTAAAGCAATGTTACCAGAACATGTCATCTCTGTTACAGTTTCTTTTTTATTCTTTGCAAGAAAATATATACTTGCGAAAAAAATGTTTGGAGAGCCAGGAATCTATTCGGCTCTTCCAAACTAAATTTTCTTCCAGCAGTAATGACTGTACGTTTTTATAACAATGGACAAAATACAGTGAGAACTGAAATAAAATCGGTGTAGTGTTATGTTGAGGTAAGACGAAGAAAAAAAAAGAAAGAACTAGACGATATCATTTATAGTGGATTTGTTTATGTATGTGTGTAGGGGTGGATGTCTGGAATGGGGTGATTTTGTGTCTGGAACATTAATTTGGTGTGTGTGTGAGGGTTAATGCGTATGTTTCGGAGCGTCGTGGTCTAATTATGTCTACGTAACATATGTCGAGGCGGATACGTACAAACATACATACAGGCAGGCAGACACAAAGACATGCATGTAAAAACAGTAACATTACAAAGTAAATTGTTATTTTACAAGTTATAATTCAATGAGCAGCAGTCATTCCACATCAGTGTATCGTCTGACACATATATCATTGATATTTCGAATGACATTCCTGTGTGATGTCACATAGTTCATTAAGGTTAGGTTAGTCAAGCCATGTACATTTCCACAACTAAGCATTCCGGATCTTGCATACGAATGCGAAAGGATGGTTACTGAATAGAGAAATTCCAGATTTATTGTAATGTATTTGTGACCGGATATTTGCATTATTGGATTTGGAATAGTGCAGTAGACATAGTCAAATATTATTTTAGAGTCAGAATTGCATCATATAATATGAATTATTACCTCGTTGGAGTTATTTTACCTCGTACAAATTTGCTACAGTTCGATAATATTCTGTCATTTGGGTGTCCAGCATATGTCCATGTTCTTTCTAAATAGAGGTGAGTTTATTTATTACTCTAAGTTAATATTGAAACCACGCTTGTCAGAGGGTTGGGTCCATGTTGCAGTTACCCCATCCCCCTCCCCAGCCCTCTATCCATTGATCGATACTCTTAGTGGTTTTGTAACGAGTCCCATTTGGATAATAAGGCCATATTCCAACAGACGTGACCATTATTACCAATGCTACGTGGACAGTTGATTTGAAAAATGTCCGCCATAATATTGATAGTAAGATTAAAAAGAAGGTGAGATAAGGAAAGTTCTCACTGTCACAACCAATCAGTAAAGAGAATACTGCACACGAATTTCATAGCCTTTGGAGCAATCAGATTCACACAATTTGATATGTTAACGTATTAACATATCAAACATCAAATTGCCCACGCTTTATGTAAAGTGTACCAACAATGGACATGATGAAGTTTAAATTTTTTTTTTTAAAAACACAAGGTACTCCAAACGGATATATCACAATAAATTTACATGATCCTAGGTCTTGATAAAATCATTGGATAAAAACCAGAGCGGCAGAGAGGCTGGACGACCAACAGTGAGTGTCCGGGTACTGAAATATACACGCATAAAAAAATGAAAATAAAACGTCAGCGATAAAGTAACAAAATGAGTTAACCCAATTAGAGAAACTCTTGGTCGGTTAGAGACTTCAGTTTGACGTTACTGACCTTATATTTTCAGCTTTTGTAGGAACCTTTATGTTTCAAACAAAGACAATTCAAGCAAGTCTGTCCAGCCTCTCAGCTGCTGAAAATAAAAACTTAATTCAATTGGATACGAAAATCCATAATACTGACAAAACTATCCTAAACATCGAAAAAACTCTTAATAATTCCCGCTTTGTATTTGCAAATGGATTAAACATGTTACACAATTTCATCCAAATCCGCTCTGCATTCCTTGTTCTCTGTGTATCTGTCTGTCTCTCTATAAATGGCCGCAATACATGGAAACTTGTGGAGCGTGAGAGACAACAAAATTTAGAAGGATGGAAACCTTGAATAGCTTCTTCTAGTCTAGTACACACACACACACACACACACACACACACACAAGGAAGTCATGTTTATAGCAGGTTAAAGACTACAAGTAGCTATTTATTCGCGGAAGGAGTTAATTCTTCACATTTCCATTCAGTGTGTCCGCAACAAAATTTACGTCTGCAGCCATTGGAATACAATATTGTCTGGCGTTGTTCCTATTTTCATTAATATTGATGAACTGAACGATATAAATTCTTAAACATTCAACTTGAATACTGGTTTCAGAAAAGAAAGGAGAAACAAACATTACATGGAGCGACAGCCAACAGAAGGGGATTCATATATATATATATATATATATATATATATATATATATATATATATATATATATATATATATATATATATATATATATATATATATATATATTCAAAGTGCATATAAAGGACCTTGTCCGAAAACAGCGACTGTTGACAATACATAAGAATTATGTTCTGGATATCCCTTGCATAAGGTTTCCCTTAAATAGCGTTCTTACTTAACTGATGCTGATAAAGATAATTTTAGCCAGTAAATCTTGATTTTCACGTGGAAGTGCAATTAAAAGAATGATTTCAGTACATGTATCGAGTTGCTTTGCAGCAAAGATGTAATTAAAAGATTGATTTCAGTACATGTATCGAGTTGCTTTTCAGCAAAGATGTAATTAAAAGATTGATTTCAGTACATGTATCGAGTTGCTTTGCAGCAAAGATGTAATTAAAAGATTGATTTCGTACATGTATCGAGTTGCTTTGCAGCAAAGAAACATCTTGATATAAAGGACACATGATTATAAAGGATAATTTTACCATTTCCATTTGCTGTCCTTGATGAAGATGAACATGTTTCACTGCAATTATTAGAAAGTCATTCATAAAGTTTCTAGACCTTGTACAAAGGGCTCTTGGTGGATCATTTGTTGTGGTTTGTGAGGAGGGGGGAACCAGAAAATCTGTAAGAAACTTTCAACCTTGGATGTTTGACACAATACCCGTGCAGGTGTCAGAACTGGGGAGCGATTTCGATCCCATCACGGTACAAAGTAAGCATGTTACCATTCGCGCTGTCCAGAGTGCTTGTGGTGAGATAAGAGTCATTCCGTTTTCTTGTTTGTTATTCCTTTATCACCTGTCATGACTACGCAGTTCCGTCTATTAGTGAAGCAATTACGGTGAAAAATCAGTTTATTTCAAGTACAAATCTAATGTAAAAGTTTGTTTATAGCTGTAATTATTTCCCTGACAATTGCCTCTCTTTAGATGTTAGTCTGGTTTTATACCTACACCCCACACCCGCACTTCAACTCATTCAAATTTGTAATTTGATATTCGATGCAATAGACAAACATTAACTTCCCTGCATCAATTTCTGTTACCTTTGATGGAAAAATATCAACTTGGCTAGAATAATTTCATACTTGGAGAACTCAGAGAAATATATAGCAAAGGACTTTCAAATTCTGTGCAGTGAACTTCTGGTGTGTCCCAGATATCAAATATATGGCTTCCTGCGTATTTCCTTGTTTATTTTAATGATTAGCAGATATTCAAAATCTCCCACATGGTTATTTGCAGATCACTCATCCATCCTTTTTACTAAGCCGATTTCAAGCCAAGTATTTGTGTTTCTTTAATTACCATCTGTAACTTTCTGGAAGGATTAATACTTATTTGCGAGGAGGGACATGGATCACTACGCTTACCTTGAATTCTGTGGGAGAAGATTCAGTTTGAGTGATCGCGTTTTCGTACTCACACATTGTATAATGGAGGGAAATGACTTTTTTGGTTTCCTTTTGTAATCGTTTATATAGCATCTCTTTTCCAATCTTGGAGAAGGTCATTTGAGTCTTTAGAAAATAGAGCTGATCTCTCTCTCTCTCTCTCTCTCTCTCTCTCTCTCTCTCTCTCTCTCTCTCTCTCTCTCTCAAAACGAGGCAACCAATTGACTGAAGAATCCCTACTACCTCGACAATGAAGGAAACATAAATTCTGGTCTAACAACAATATTTTTCACACCGTGCATTAAGCAAACGTATGCCAGATAGGTGGCAGGATTGGCAAATTTAGGATATTTGTCACTAACTGATAAAAGAAATTTTGCATACTTAACATGGGATATAGTTGTTATACAACTTACAGACAACAAATAGTCATTTTAGTTAGAAACCTAAATGAACGCGCGGAAAGATGAATGAATAAAGTATCATTGGCCTGACTTTGCAATTAATAATGTGTGATCAAAAGGATTGGATTCTCCGTTGTGTATGCATGTTCTTCATTGTTGCAGCCTTGGATTCCTATTAGAACATTTACTGACTCAGATTATAACAGCATGTCCTTGTATAAATTATAAAACTGAAAGAAGTTAAAGAAGAAAGCAAATGTAGTTTTGTGATGTGTTTTTAAAATTTCATCGTGGTTATCATTCAGGAAAATATACATAAAGATATAATTGTCTCTGTGTCTTGACTTTTTTAAACCATTCATAATATATTCAAGCGCACCCACACCCACACCCACACACATACACAGATTCCCCCAATATATTATGCGGGTATTTTGTTGAATTTTTCAGTGCCGAGTAGTAACCTTTTCGCATGACATATAGCCAGCTCTAACAAATGACTGTGGTTTTTGAAAAATGATGGAGTTTACCTCCTCCTCCTCCTTTCTCTGTCTCTCTGTCTCTATCTGTATCTCTGTCTCTCTCCCTCTCTAAGCAACACGCTTAGCACAAACATTCTAAACCCTAAGCTATTCATAAGTAAAACAGGATAATACGGAGATAAAGGATAGGGAAGTTAATTTTTATTTAGAAGGAAGATTTAAAAAGGACTTTTGTCCACATTTCTGACCTCTGTCTTTTGCTGATGATTAACTATGAATGTTGGTAAATCGAAAACGGGTGTATGAACTGGTAGGTTCACGGGTATTAGATAGTATGGGTAGGGGTAATAAATAACAGGTCACTGATTATTGTTAAACTTATTGACGTTTCTAACATTACATTTCCCGTTAGAGGCAACAGAGACCAACCATGTTAAACGCCCGTTAGAAGCCAACATTCCCTACGTATCTTAATCCTATGATGTAATATTAATTCCCGTTAAAGGCTAGATGGTCCTGGATAGGATAAATCTACGCAGTTGTGTTAATTCCGGTTAGAGGCTAGATAGTCATCTTCAGTGCTAAGTTCCAGAGAATCCCCAACATCGTCAATTCCCATTTAGGTCCAGAATGTCATTACCATCTCAAGTTTCCCTTACGGCCTATAAAGGCCTACAAATGCTAAACCTATTGAATTTTTACACGTATTATTTTTAATCTTGACACTATAATTAACACATTCGGGTTAGCATAGGAATCCCTCAGACTCCCTAAATGCATCAATATATTAATTCTGCTTCATATTTATGGTAATTGAGGACCCATCAAATAATTTTAAACTGACTTCATTTTTCATCCAGTCGGACATTACCGGCGTTATCCCCTTCCGAGATCACTGCTATCGACCACTTAATCATTGACATTTCAATGCAACATTATCTACACAGGCGAATTTATAGATGCTCAATTATATTTCACATTATACAAATCTTCAGCTTAAATTTCAAAAGTATTTATATCATGTTTCGAAATAAATCCACCTTCTCAGGAAAGGAAAGCATTATCTTGGGCATTATAGGCAACGTTGAAGCCTATTCACTTGATTATATTTACATAAACCTCAGTGGCTAAATATAAAGGCGTTAGACTCGAGACCAAATGAGTACTGGTTAGATTCCCACCATCTGATTAATACAGATCGCGTGTGATGCTGTGTCCGAGGGCAAAGATTTTTAATCTGTTTGCCTCGGCTATTCGTACTGCGTGCAAAAGACGAGATCACACAACTGATACACAGAGTAGATACAGGATTGCATGTTAATATCTTTCCATGTTAGATCTTTATAGAACTTCCTTGTAAGATACATAGTGTAATCAATGTCCATACAACAAATTACATGATGGGGTGAACTAATTTGTAGGTGTCACATATGAAGAAACATCATGGGCGCCTTCACGCTCATTGGGGCAAGGCAGGGGGTTGGGTAGGGGATTTACCTCCCCCTAGGTTTCACCTCAAAACATGTTTTGGCCGACATCTGTAAAACTTAATAACAGACCACTACACGTTTGTCCCCTCTCGAATAATTCTGCTGGCGCCCCCGAGAAAAATAAAAAGCCACGGACATTTGACATGTGATACACAAGACGTATTCGGCCCCACTTCAATCAACGACTTGTCGTGTCCAATGCTATATGTTTTAAAACATGTTAAAATCTTTGCTCATTCTGTTAAATAAAAATCAAAGAATGCGGAATGCCATACTTGAAAGTACTTTGTCTTTCTTATCTGGTCGTACTTATCAAACACTGATTAAAAAAAAACCTTCGCAAAAGAGTTAACCCAATCAACTTGAAGTAGGTGTACACCTGTATAATGTACATCTTCAAAAGCAATACTCGCTCATTTCATAATAAAATCACGTAGACCTCTTGGGTCTAAACTCGTAGACAATATTCATTATTAGCTCACGTACACTTATTAAATGAAGTTTTACCTCACAAGTTTATTCAGGTAATAATCAATTGCACAAAATGATTATTACGTTGAACACGGTGTGTTATTATATCCCCGTACAAAGCTGAATTCCAAGTTGCATACACATAAACATACGAAGAGGAAGTTAAAGCAATGTTACCAGAACATGTCATCTCTGTTACAGTTTCTTTTTTATTCTTTGCAAGAAAATATATACTTGCGAAAAAAATGTTTGGAGAGCCAGGAATCTATTCGGCTCTTCCAAACTAAATTTTCTTCCAGCAGTAATGACTGTACGTTTTTATAATAATGGACAAAATACAGTGAGAACTGAAATAAAATCGGTGTAGTGTTATGTTGAGGTAAGACGAAGAAAAAAAAAGAAAGAACTAGACGATATCATTTATAGTGGATTTGTTTGTGTATGTGTGTAGGGGTGGATGTCTGGAATGGGGTGATTTTGTGTCTGGAACATTAATTTGGTGTGTGTGTGAGGGTTAATGCGTATGTTTCGGAGCGTCGTGGTCTAATTATGTCTACGTAACATATGTCGAGGCGGATACGTACAAACATACATACAGGCAGGCAGACACAAAGACATGCATGTAAAAACAGTAACATTACAAAGTAAATTGTTATTTTACAAGTTATAATTCAATGAGCAGCAGTCATTCCACATCAGTGTATCGTCTGACACATATATCATTGATATTTCGAATGACATTCCTGTGTGATGTCACATAGTTCATTAAGGTTAGGTTAGTCAAGCCATGCACATTTCCACAACTAAGCATTCCGGATCTTGCATACGAATGCGAAAGGATGGTTACTGAATAGAGAAATTCCAGATTTATTGTAATGTATTTGTGACCGGATATTTGCATTATTGGATTTGGAATAGTGCAGTAGACATAGTCAAATATTATTTTAGAGTCAGAATTGCATCATATAATATGAATTATTACCTCGTTGGAGTTATTTTACCTCGTACAAATTTGCTACAGTTCGATAATATTCTGTCATTTGGGTGTCCAGCATATGTCCATGTTCTTTCTAAATAGAGGTGAGTTTATTTATTACTCTAAGTTAATATTGAAACCACGCTTGTCAGAGGGTTGGGTCCATGTTGCAGTTACCCCATCCCCCTCCCCCAGCCCTCTATCCATTGATCGATACTCTTAGTGGTTTTGTAACGAGTCCCATTTGGATAATAAGGCCATATTCCAACAGACGTGACCATTATTACCAATGCTACGTGGACAGTTGATTTGAAAAATGTCCGCCATAATATTGATAGTAAGATTAAAAAGAAGGTGAGATAAGGAAAGTTCTCACTGTCACAACCAATCAGTAAAGAGAATACTGCACACGAATTTCATGGCCTTTGGAGCAATCAGATTCACACAATTTGATATGTTAACGTATTAACATATCAAACATCAAATTGCCCACGCTTTATGTAAAGTGTACCAACAATGGACATGATGAAGTTTAAAATTTTTTTTTTTAAAAACACAAGGTACTCCAAACGGATATATCACAATAAATTTACATGATCCTAGGTCTTGATAAAATCATTGGATAAAAACCAGAGCGGCAGAGAGGCTGGACGACCAACAGTGAGTGTCCGGGTACTGAAATATACACGCATAAAAAAATGAAAATAAAACGTCAGCGATAAAGTAACAAAATGAGCTAACCCAATTAGAGAAACTCTTGGTCGGTTAGAGACTTCGGTTTGACGTTACTGACCTTATAATTTCAGCTTTTGTAGGAACCTTTGTGTTTCAAACAAAGACAATTCAAGCAAGTCTGTCCAGCCTCTCAGCTGCTAAAAATAAAAACCTAATTTAATTGGATACGAAAATCCATAATACTGACAAAACTATCCTAAACATCGAAAAAACTCTTAATAATTCCCGCTTTGTATTTGCAAATGGATTAAACATGTTACACAATTTCATCCAAATCCGCTCTGCCTTCCTTGTTCTCTGTGTATCTGTCTGTCTCTCTCTAAATGGCCGCAATACATGGAAACTTGTGGAGTGTGAGAGACAACAAAATTTAGAAGGATGGAAACCTTGAACAGCTTCTTCTAGTCTAGTACACACACACACACACACACACACACACACACACACACACACACACACACACAAGGAAGTCATGTTTATAGCGGTTAAAGACTACAAGAAGCTATTTATTCGCGGAAGGAGTTAATTCTTCACATTTCCGTTCAGTGTGTCCGCAACAAAATTTACGTCTGCAGCCATTGGAATACAATATTGTCTGGCGTTGTTCCTATTTTCATTAATATTGATGAACTGAACGATATAAATTCTTAAACATTCAACTTGAATACTGGTTTCAGAAAAGAAAGGAGAAACAAACATTACATGGAGCGACAGCCAACAGAAGGGGATTCATATATATATATATATATATATATATATATATATATATATATATATATATATATATATATATATATATATATATATATATATATATATATATTCAAAGTGCATATAAAGGACCTTGTCCGAAAACAGCGACTGTTGACAATACATAAGAATTATGTTCTGGATACCCCTTGCATAAGGTTTCCCTTAAATAGCGTTAGTACTTAACTGATGCTGATAAAGATAATTTTAGCCAGTAAATCTTGATTTTTACGTGTAAGTGCGACTAAAAGAATGATTTCAGTACATGTATCGAGTTGCTTTGCAGCAAAGATGTAATTAAAAGATTGATTTCAGTACATGTTTCGAGTTGCTTTGCAGCAAAGATGTAATTAAAAGATTGATTTCCGTACATGTATCGAGTTGCTTTGCAGCAAAGAAACATCTTGATATAAAGGACACATGATTATAAAGGATAATTTTACCATTTCCATTTGCTGTCCTTGATGAAGATGAACATGTTTCACTGCAATTATTAGAAAGTCATTCCTAAAGTTTCTAGACCTTGTACAAAGGGCTCTTGGTGGATCATTTGTTGTGGTTTGTGAGGAGGAGGGAACCAGAAAATCTGTAAGAAACTTTCAACCTTGGATGTTTGACACAATACCCGTGCAGGTGTCAGAACTGGGGAGCGAATTCGATCCCATCACGGTACAAAGTAAGCATGCTACCATTCGCGCTGTCCAGAGTTGTTGTGGTGAGATAAGAGTCATTCCGTTTTCTTGTTTGTTATTCCTTTATCACCTGTCATGACTACGCAGTTCCGTCTATTAGTGAAGCAATTACGGTGAAAAATCAGTTTATTTCAAGTACAAATCTAATGTAAAAGTTTGTTTATTGCTGTAATTATTTCCCTGACAATTGCCTCTCTTTAGATGTTAGTCTGGTTTTATACCTACACCCCACACCCGCACTTCAACTCATTCAAATTTGTGATTTGATATTCGATGCAATAGACAAAAAATAACTTCCCTGCATCAATTTCTGTTACATTTGATGGAAAAATATCAACTTGGCTAAAATAACTTCATACTTTGAGAACTCAGAGACATATATAGCAAAGGACTTTCAAATTTTGTGCAGTGAACTTCTGGTGTGTCCCAGATATCAGATATATGGCTTCCTGCGTATTTCCTTGTTTATTTTAATGATTAGCAGATATTCAAAATCTCCCACATGGTTATTTGCAGATCACTCATCCATCCTTTTTGCTAAGCCGATTTCAAGCCAAGTATTTGTGTTTCTTTAATTACCATCTGTAACTTTCTGGAAGGATTAATACTTATTTGCGAGGAGGGACATGGATCATTACGCTTACCTTGAATTCTGTGGGAGAAGATTCAGTTTGAGTGATCGCGTTTTCGTACTCACACATTGTATAATGGAGGGAAATGACTTTTTTGGTTTCCTTTTGTAATCGTTTAAATAGCATCTCTTTTCCAATCTTGGAGAAGGTCATTTGAGTCTTTAGAAAATAGAGCTGATCTCTCTCTCTCTCTCTCTCTCTCTCTCTCTCTCACTTAAAACGAGGCAACCAATTGACTGAAGAATCCCTACTACCTCGACAATGAAGGAAACATAAATTCTGGTCTAACAACAATATTTTTCACACCGTGCCTCAAGCAAACGTATGCCAGATAGGTGGCAGGATTGGCAAATTTAGGATATTTGTCACTAACTGATAAAAGAAATTTTGCATACTTAACATGGGATATAGTTGTTATACAACTTACAGACAACAAATAGTCATTTTAGTTAGAAACCTAAATGAACGCGCGGAAAGATGAATGAATAAAGTATCATTGGCCTGACTTTGCAATTAATAATGTGTGATCAAAAGGATTGGATTCTCCGTTGTGTATGCATGTTCTTCATTGTTGCAGCCTTGGATTCCTATTAGAACATTTACTGACTCAGATTATAACAGCATGTCCTTGTATAAATTATAAAACTGAAAGAAGTTAAAGAAGAAAGCAAATGTAGTTTTGTGATGTGTTTTTAAAATTTCATCGTGGTTATCATTCAGGAAAATATACATAAAGATATAATTGTCTCTGTGTCTTGACTTTTTTAAACCATTCATAATATATTCAAGCGCACCCACACCCACACCCACACACATACACAGATTCCCCCAATATATTATGCGGGTATTTTGTTGAATTTTTCAGTGCCGAGTAGTAACCTTTTCGCATGACATATAGCCAGCTCTAACAAATGACTGTAGTTTTTGAAAAATGATGGAGTTTACCTCCTCCTCCTCCTTTCTCTGTCTCTCTGTCTCTATCTGTATTTCTGTCTCTCTCCCTCTCTAAGCAACACGCTTAGCACAAACATTCTAAACCCTAAGCTATTCATAAGTAAAACAGGATAATACGGAGGTAAAGGATAGGGAAGTTAATTTTTATTTAGAAGGAAGATTTAAAAAGGACTTTTGTCCACATTTCTGACCTCTGTCTTTTGCTGATGATTAACTATGAATGTTGGTAAATCGAAAACGGGTGTGTGAACTGGTAGGTTCACGGGTATTAGATAGTATGGGTAGGGGTAATAAATAACAGGTCACTGATTATTGTTAAACTTATTGACGTTTCTAACATTACATTTCCCGTTAGAGGCAACAGAGACCAACCATGTTAAACGCCCGTTAGAAGCCAACATTCCCTACGTATCTTAATCCTATGATGTAATATTAATTCCCGTTAAAGGCTAGATGGTCCTGGATAGGATAAATCTACGCAGTTGTGTTAATTCCGGTTAGAGGCTAGATAGTCATCTTCAGTGCTAAGTTCCAGAGAATCCCCAACATCGTCAATTCCCATTTAGGTCCAGAATGTCATTACCATCTCAAGTTTCCCTTACGGCCTATAAAGGCCTACAAATGCTAAACCTATTGAATTTTTACACGTATTATTTTTAATCTTGACACTATAATTAACACATTCTGGTTAGCATAGGAATCCCTCAGACTCCCTAAATGCATCAATATATTAATTCTGCTTCATATTTATGGTAATTGAGGACCCATCAAATAATTTTAAACTGACTTCATTTTTCATCCAGTCGGACATTACCGGCGTTATCCCCTTCCGAGATCACTGCTATCGACCACTTAATCATTGACATTTCAATGCAACATTATCTACACAGGCGAATTTATAGATGCTCAATTATATTTCACATTATACAAGTCTTCAGCTTAAATTTCAAAAGTATTTATATCATGTTTCGAAATAAATCCACCTTCTCAGGAAAGGAAAGCATTATCTTGGGCATTATAGGCAACGTTGAAGCCTATTCACTTGATTATATTTACATAAACCTCAGTGGCTAAATATAAAGGCGTTAGACTCGAGACCAAATGAGTACTGGTTAGATTCCCACCATCTGATTAATACAGATCGCGTGTGATGCTGTGTCCGAGGGCAAAGATTTTTAATCTGTTTGCCTCGGCTATTCGTACTGCGTGCAAAAGACGAGATCACACAACTGATACACAGAGTAGATACAGGATTGCATGTTAATATCTTTCCATGTTAGATCTTTATAGAACTTCCTTGTAAGATACATAGTGTAATCAATGTCCATACAACAAATTACATGATGGGGTGAACTAATTTGTAGGTGTCACATATGAAGAAACATCATGGGCGCCCTCACGCTCATTGGGGCAAGGCAGGGGTTGGGTAGGGGATTTACCTCCCCCTAGGTTTCACCTCAAAACATGTTTTGGCCGACATCTGTAAAACTTAATAACAGACCACTACACGTTTGTCCCCTCTCGAATAATTCTGCTGGCGCCCCCGAGAAAAATAAAAAGCCACGGACATTTGACATGTGATACACAAGACGTATTCGGCCCCACTTCAATCAACGACTTGTCGTGTCCAATGCTATATGTTTTAAAACATGTTAAAATCTTTGCTCATTCTGTTAAATAAAAATCAAAGAATGCGGAATGCCATACTTGAAAGTACTTTGTCTTTCTTATCTGGTCGTACTTATCAAACACTGATTAAAAAGAAAACCTTCGCAAAAGAGTTAACCCAATCAACTTGAAGTAGGTGTACACCTGTATAATGTACATCTTCAAAAGCAATACTCGCTCATTTCATAATAAAATCACGTAGACCTCTTGGGTCTAAACTCGTAGACAATATTCATTATTAGCTCACGTACACTTATTAAATGAAGTTTTACCTCACAAGTTTATTCAGGTAATAATCAATTGCACAAAATGATTATTACGTTGAACACGGTGTGTTATTATATCCCCGTACAAAGCTGAATTCCAAGTTGCATACACATAAACATACGAAGAGGAAGTTAAAGCAATGTTACCAGAACATGTCATCTCTGTTACAGTTTCTTTTTTATTCTTTGCAAGAAAATATATACTTGCGAAAAAAATGTTTGGAGAGCCAGGAATCTATTCGGCTCTTCCAAACTAAATTTTCTTCCAGCAGTAATGACTGTACGTTTTTATAATAATGGACAAAATACAGTGAGAACTGAAATAAAATCGGTGTAGTGTTATGTTGAGGTAAGACGAAGAAAAAAAAAGAAAGAACTAGACGATATCATTTATAGTGGATTTGTTTATGTATGTGTGTAGGGGTGGATGTCTGGAATGGGGTGATTTTGTGTCTGGAACATTAATTTGGTGTGTGTGTGTGAGGGTTAATGCGTATGTTTCGGAGCGTCGTGGTCTAATTATGTCTACGTAACATATGTCGAGGCGGATACGTACAAACATACATACAGGCAGGCAGACACAAAGACATGCATGTAAAAACAGTAACATTACAAAGTAAATTGTTATTTTACAAGTTATAATTCAATGAGCAGCAGTCATTCCACATCAGTGTATCGTCTGACACATATATCATTGATATTTCGAATGACATTCCTGTGTGATGTCACATAGTTCATTAAGGTTAGGTTAGTCAAGCCATGTACATTTCCACAACTAAGCATTCCGGATCTTGCATACGAATGCGAAAGGATGGTTACTGAATAGAGAAATTCCAGATTTATTGTAATGTATTTGTGACCGGATATTTGCATTATTGGATTTGGAATAGTGCAGTAGACATAGTCAAATATTATTTTAGAGTCAGAATTGCATCATATAATATGAATTATTACCTCGTTGGAGTTATTTTACCTCGTACAAATTTGCTACAGTTCGATAATATTCTGTCATTTGGGTGTCCAGCATATGTCCATGTTCTTTCTAAATAGAGGTGAGTTTATTTATTACTCTAAGTTAATATTGAAACCACGCTTGTCAGAGGGTTGGGTCCATGTTGCAGTTACCCCATCCCCCTCCCCCAGCCCTCTATCCATTGATCGATACTCTTAGTGGTTTTGTAACGAGTCCCATTTGGATAATAAGGCCATATTCCAACAGACGTGACCATTATTACCAATGCTACGTGGACAGTTGATTTGAAAAATGTCCGCCATAATATTGATAGTAAGATTAAAAAGAAGGTGAGATAAGGAAAGTTCTCACTGTCACAACCAATCAGTAAAGAGAATACTGCACACGAATTTCATGGCCTTTGGAGCAATCAGATTCACACAATTTGATATGTTAACGTATTAACATATCAAACATCAAATTGCCCACGCTTTATGTAAAGTGTACCAACAATGTGATCAATTCACGTTGCAACCTTTCGACACGAAATATGATTACCCCACCCCACACATATATCACTGGATGATACACACCTCGCACAACAGATAATAATAATAATAATAATAATAATAATAATAATAATGAGGACTTTGTATAGCGCCTAATCTTTAGAAGCTCTAAGCGCTTTACAACATTTGACAACACTTAAAAAACATATATAATGATATGATTACAAAATTATAAACAAACACCACGAAAGTAGAGACAGAAAATATGCTGTAAATATTTAAGGCAAGGATACATTATTAGGTCTTTAAGTCTGTTCTTGCAGTTGAAATAGGTGAGTTTTAAGAGCGCTCTTGAATGAGATCACTGTGTCTTTGTGTGTAAGTGCAGTGGGCAATTCGTTCCACGTTGCTGGGCCATGGTATGCAAAAGAGCGTTGTCCATATGATTTCATCTTCATAGTGGGAATAATGAGAATTAGAGTGTCAGAAGAGGAGCGTAAGCATCTTGCAGGTGTGTAAACATGGGTGAGGTCAGATAGGTATGTTGGACTGGAGCCCGTCAGTGAAACGTAGCACAGAGAACAAATTTTGTGGTTAATTCTGGATCGAATGGATAGCAAGTGTAGGGTACAGAGCAGGGGAGAGGCGTGCTCTGATCGTGGTACTCGAAGGATGATCCGAGCAGCTGTATTTTGAACTTTTTGAAGTTTCTGAAGTAGATATTGAGACGAACCAGACAGAATTGAGTTACAATAGTCCAGTCTTGAAAGTACTAAGGAACACACAAGTGTTTTAGTGGCATCAACTGAAAGATACTTGCGAATGGAGCTGATTCGTCTCAGCTCAAGATATGCAGCCTTGCATATGTTCATGACATGTTAGTGCAACGAGAGAGTACTGTCGAGAGTGACACCGAGGTTTCGTACTGACTGTGTGAATTTAATGTTGGTGTTGCTGATATTTATTGTCTGAGGTAAAGGATGTGAATGAGAAAGTCTTTGTGTTGTAATCAGGATGGCTTCAGTTTTATCATCATTCATCTGCAGCTTGTTACATGTCATCCATGATTTCACATCGGAAATGCACCTCTCTACGCCTTGGATGGTGGCTTCAACTTCAGCTGGATGGCTAGATTTGTATATTTGGGTGTCATCAGCATACAATTGGTGAGACACTGGATGATGATCTATGACACTTGAGAGTGGCTGAGTGCATAGAATGAAGCCATTAAAATTCAAGAAATTTAATAACCGTCTTATCATCTCCATTTCACAGTCAACACTTTTGTTTGATGCATTTTCTTCTTTTAATCCATACTGCTTGAAAAATCATCTAACAAATAAGAAAGGTATTAGTTAGTATTAAGACACAATGGGGTGGGGGGAGAACATTACCAGGGTATTGGGACCGTAGCAATATTCACGGTGGGCAGCATAGTATAACCCTCTAACATTTTTCTTAAAAATAATGGCGATTTTCTATGAAGCTTCACTTAATTTTAACACGTTTCCACCTTTTGGATCCAGGCAGGCAACATTTTTATGGTCAAACACAATGTAATCTTAAACATATCTATGGACTTAACATGGGCGGCTATGTATATGGTAAAAACGTGGAAATGTAATGTTAAAACTTCATCTATCAAACACTCTGTTACCTCCGATTCAACACAACCACTTTTGCCATTTGTTGTCACCATCAATGAGTGTGTTTTACTATCCAACATTCCGTTGTCTATTATCTAACACCGAAGTTTGCCATTTGATGTGACCATCACAAAGTTTTGTTACGTTCCAACACCCAGTTGTCTTCTATCCAACACTACACTATACAAAGTTTAATAGATTATGACAGTGTTATTGTACCATCGGCACACGCTATAAATATGTGCCAAAAAGAAGTGATACTATCAAACAATTGTTAAATGAAAAAAAATCCTTGCATTATAAACTTGTATGAATGAGTTTGAGTGCGTTTGAATTTCTTATTCACACTTAAAAATAAATCAAAACGTTGAGAGACGTACCTTTTGTATACTCATTTTTAGTACAAATCACCTTCAAATTTCAAAGCACATCAAAGTGTTTGTTTCTGCTTTTGAATTTTTCTTTCTTAAATTCTAAACATGTACTGTTTTGTCTGATTCTCTTATTTTTAAGAATCAACAGGCAGACGAAAGGCAACACGTATGGTCACTAACACACTCACGACTTGTCCAAAATTCCAAGGAAGTGTATCATCTTGTGCAGTCATTCTTTAAAAAGTACCTGGTAATCCATCAAGTACTTCCTTCAGTAGAATCTAGTGTAACACTGATGACATTAATAGTGGCATGGATAGTCTTACATCGACTTCACAATTTACTAATGTTGCATCATTTTGAGTATTTGCAAAGTTATCAGTCTTTTTACTGCATTAACACACCAATCATTGAAAACAATATGCAGTTGTCATTTGATTCGCTTGAATATCTACAAATGCTCACTAATGGTAGACTCCCGATAAGGTTTGGGGTTCTATTATATCAATGGTAGAATCGGCATGAGATCTGGGGTACATAGTTATCAATGTAGGAAAGGCATAAGGTTTAGGGTACTATTATTTCATTGGTAGACACGGTAGAAGGTTTGGGGCACCGTAGGATCAGTGGTAGAATCGGCCTAAGGTTTGGGGGTACATATTTATCAACGTAGGGAGTTCCGTTTTTAAAATGGCAAATACTAAACTATACAGAAGTTATGCACCGTACATGAAATGTTTTGTACTTGTTAAGAAAATAATTTCTTTTTGTCTGCCTATAAAAAACTCTCTCACACACGTGAAGAGTACGAGTGTTTAACTATACTATACTCACAAACATACTTATAAACTAACACACACGTGGTAGTGAGGGTTTAAATTTTTGTTTGTTTTGTGGAAGACAAAGACATGCACAATATAAAAAAATGGGCAATGGTTGAACAGTAGCTCTGTTTCTAAGCGAATCGGGGTGGTTCTGCAAAAGGGTGCTTTGTTTAGAAACAAAATATAGACTTGATAACATCAACGAAAACTGCACATTTCCCAGTCCAATGCATGCTAATAATGTCGTAGTAGAAGCGATAGTGGTTGTTACTGCTGCTGACTTTGGTGCAGTGAGGGTTTATGTGCAGGCCTGTATTCATCTTTCTTAGGTTTCTATAAAGATTTTGATACATATTTCTCACGTGTTTAACTCGGAAAATTTACAAATCTTGTAATATGCAACAGATTTGTTTTAGCGCTCTTCTTTATATTGACTCCTCAAAGTTTATTTCTCCTATTGTTGCTTACATTGTCCTCTTGTTGTTTTTGAACAAATGTTTGTTGTTCTTCTTCTTGGCGTTGTAAAATTAAGTCTCTAACTCTTCCTTCTGATTGGTTCGTAAATCGTCATAGACTGGTATTGATAGACATGCAGGTGAAAGCAGCGCTATCAACAGAAGATAAAAATCGCACACTTCCATGTTGAAGTAATTCTCCTCGGTAACATTATTTATTACAGAAGCAGAAGTAGTTTTGATTCACTTTTTGCTCTTGAAATTTTGCCGTAATCCCGATGACTACGTGAAATAGGAAGCAATGCTAATTCAGTTTTGCCGTTGTCGAAAATGTTACATTGAATCGTTATCTTTCCGAAAATAATCTATCCAGTGCTTGCAGTTTAAGAAATAGAAACTCACACCTTTATCAGCAATCTTCATACAGTCACAAATTCGTTAGTTTGGAAAACAATATAACAAAATACGGCTGCTCTTCAAAACATTTCATAGATAATATTGTGTCCTGAATGTTCGAAATCGAATTCAAAATACGAATTTTGACCAAAGATTCGTTCACAATATGATACCCGATTGGTTGCAAAAGAGTTTAACATCTTAAAAATTGAATCCGTCTCTGAAGCTTGTAGACTCGGCACCTCATGTAAGCTACAGCCAGTCCGTTTGGTGCCGTTGTGCAGATAAAGCAAATCAACCTCGCGCTCATACGCATCTGATGAAATATGCAAAGGATAGCTGATTCTATATGTATATTACTGAGAAATTATTTAGTCTAATATTGTGAAATGTCATTTACTTGCAGTGGGAAAGCTATGCCCAAAAAGCATATATTGATACACAACATAGTTGCCCATTACGTTTGGACTATTTTGCTGTATAATACAATACAAAAAGCACAGCCCACACGAAACAGTTCTTGTCATTATTTTTGATGTTCACGCAGCTTTGACTAGCTTTAACTTTTGCTGATAGCTCTAGATGCGATAGGGCGCGCAGTTGATTATATTTGGATGTACTTACTATGAATCTTGAAACGCCAGTAGAATCCAGCCAGAGCCTTTGCCTTGAACTGTATAGATTATGTTTATTAGCGAGCTAATACGTTTAGAAATCAAGCGTTTCCTTGTCAAATGCTCACACGGGCTTAGAAATAATACGAGTCTCAGCTTCAGTATCATCTATCTTTGTAAACACAATCTAACATCAACATAAAACATTTTACAACGATGCAAATGCAGCTAACATGATAAAAACTTTTATATTAAATCCTGCGGCCTAGATCAAAATGTGATATGGCAACAGATTGCATCGCATCGTAACCAGCAAAGTCTCGCCCCTTCAGAATAAAGTTCATGTTTGTGGCAATTATATGCAACATGCCCGTTGTTTCTTTAATTGATTATTCCTAAGACCGCCAGCCAAAGAATGTTCTTGATACAAGGAGCGCTGGAACGCATCAGAAAGTTGCTGATATTGAAGACGAAGACGTGACCACGTGACAAAAGCTAATATCACTGACTTTTGTAACGAACATTTCTGTTAAATGTTTCATGTCTTTCAACCATGGATTTTGCAACTTATTGAATCTGCGTGAGACCGCATTAAGATGCATATGAAATTTCATAAAAAGATTTATGTGTAATTTTACGATAACTTCAAACAGTACTTATGTCATTTGCAAGTAGACGTCGGTGATATAAACAATAGGATCTGACATAATATACAATCTCGTTTGATAAACAATGTATTACTAAGATGAAAACGAAGCTACGATTGTTCGTGACCACGACTAATACGTCTACGCAGAGAAAGCTTATTTACATCGTAATTCTAGGCCGCAGAGATAACAGTAAATATCACAAACTAAATAACTTAGCTGTTCCAATAAATGTCTTTGTCTAAGAATTCTGTTGAGCACAAGTATTTTCCAGGGAAAATAAATTACTAAGTCCGAAAAATAGAAAATTTCAACTCAGACTGGTCACAACAAAATACCTTTGAGCTTCAAAGGTTTACAAGCACAACTGGCCCAAAATCACTATGTTCACGTGAGTTGTAAGCCTAACGAAACGCAAAACAGATCCCAGGATTGAGTCACATGGTTACTTCTTCCGAGCGGCGTAGAAACATTACATGCCGACCATCATGCATGCTAGGTACGGATTTGACTCTACTGAACGAATCTTACTATAAGACTGAATAATAAAAATTTTAAAACAAGTTCTTTACTCCAAACTTGAAACCGGCTTTGAATCTAGGTCACCAATTAGCTACAATGTTTCTACTACTGCTTGTTTATCAGGTCAAACAGAACTAAATTGAATTTTCTGGACAAATGTCAAATCCAGTGAATAAAGTTATCATTACAATAACATGTAATGAAATAAAATGAAACAAAATACTTTAAAACTAACACACAAGTAATTAAATTACATATACATAACATAGCCCATTGTAACTTGCCAAATGAGGAGTTAGTGCGATTCAACAAAATATTTGACAGGTCCACCACCATGCCAGGACGACATAAATTTAGTTCGGTTACGTATTCCAAAATATATTTTTGATGTTATGTATATATTACATGGATTGCTATATGCAAGCCCGTAACCATAACAAAATGTACTATAATAATACGATATAATTATTGCCAGGTACTTGCCTGAAGACGCCAAATAGATATAATTGGTCTGCAGAATGCAGTGTGAAAATATCTTGATTATTTGCAGAGTGGAGAGTGCAGACATTACTTGTGTGTCAGAGATGTTGTGGATACCTCTTGCTTATAAAATGATGCCGAAATAGGTTCGCTTCTTAGGTCTGCTTTCTTATACGTCTTCAATATTTCTGACACAAAACACATGTCTTTAATCCATTTGGTCGTATGACCCTCGTCGAACATTCTCGTGCCTCTGCTAAGTCCAACTTGATCGCCCACAAGAAGCTTTCTCCTGAAGAATAATTTGCATGCTACATCATATTGATTTTCTTTAACTCTAGTTTCAGCTGGATACTTTTGTGTTTCGTGTTACTATACTATACTATTGACTCAAGCGTGCTCAAATACATGTTTTTTGTTTTTGTAAAATGCTTCCTGGTAGCATTTATTACCGTCCTATTAAATCTTTTAACAACTGCCCTGTCCTCATTAAATGTATAATATTTATGGTTCTGCTTTCCTCATACCGTGTTTCAAACGTACTGTTATAAAATTTGCCGCTGTGATCGACTCAGGACTTTGCTGGTCTCCGTGACAAACATGCGAATGCGTCTCTGACAGGAGCAAATATTTTATTATTTTGGTGGCAGACACCATGCGTACTTACTAAAAACATCAATCGTAGTTTGCAAGTATTTGACCCCGCCGTTTTTTCTGGAATATTATAAAATGCCTATTAAATCTGCAGACTAAATTTTATCACTACCATTAGTAACTACCCTGCGCCTAGAAAAACGGCGTTTTGCTGTCTTATGTAGTCCTTCCACACATACATCATCTACTTTTGTTTAAACATTTTTTAATTTGCTGGACTAAGGTTTGCTGACCTTTGGTCTGGCAGCCTTAAGTTTTCTGGTCTTTAGCTTTACTATTCCTACCCCATAGTTATTCTTAAATCCATTAGTGCCTCTGACAACATCTTTGACTATTTATTCTCTCATTCCAGGGAGCCCGGGTGGTTGAGTGGTCTATAGCATTCGCCGTTGCCGATCACAGCCATCTCACCTCTGTCCGCGTGTGTTCGAGGGTCGAGCTCGGTAAATGTGGATATGTGAGAGAGCTGCCAGTAGCTTTCCATGGGTCGATGGTTCTTACCGGCTTTTTTTCGTTGCTTCTCATCCATCAACTATAATGGCCGCTTTCTATAGTCTATCTTGTGCTGAGAAACGGTGTTAACATAAAATCAACAAATATTCTCTCATTCCGTTGGGATTTATTGCAGTTAGATCATCAAGCATAATTTTATAACATTGTCTTACTCTTGGACGGTATCTATAGCAAATGTCATGCGGCCTCGCTGTCTGCGTCGTTAAATGGTTCTTGCACAGGAAGCTGTCGATCATTTGCAACAAGTTGTTTGTCCAAAAGTGACTCCATAGACCGGTGTATGTGTGGCCATTTGTCACCAACTCTTTTGTTGCCTTGAATACAAATATCATCATAACTAGCATGCATTATATATTGCAGAACACATAAAAGCTTTCTGACATGTTGTAACAACATGACACAATGTTCTTCAGACATTATGTACCTGCTACGACGACTAGTTGTATTGCTAAAGATTTTAAGATATCAAGTATCTAGAACCAATGTAGGCTCATAATATTTGATTCCACGATGATGTCATTATACTTGAATTTTAGACAAAACATATGCGACCACATGATTGGTTATAAATTAGTTTATTGCTTGCTTAGCTTATTTAAGACTGACTTGTCAATAGCCAAAGTTGGTAGCGCTCTGAATGTGAATAATACGTCTAGTGCGGAATTTCCTTGGCAGCGTGATCGAATAAAATAAATGTAATAATGCAACAGGGAACATAATCATGTTTAACTATCAATATGCTAAATTTGCGATGAATTAGAAGTACAAGTTTGCTTGTCGCCTAAAATATGTTTTAGACAGCATTAGTGTAGGCAGAACAATGTGGTAGTTGCTCAAACAACCTAAATTTTTAATTGTGCTGACTGCAGGTAGATAGTTGATATCTTCCACTTTTTGATTATTACGTTGATATCGCGCTATCTTAAATAAGCTCCAACCTTTATTCGCCAAAGCTACATTTGCACAAGTAGCAGAGTCAGTAGGAGGGGCAGCATTTGTTTGTACGTGTCCTCTCACTCCTAGAAAAGCTACATTATGCAGCATTTGTTTGTACGTGTCCTCTCACTCCTAGAAAAGCTTCATGATGCAGCAAGTAAACTTTCTTATCTCTTGTATCAATAATTCTTGTACCATCTTTATTGATTTGAGTATGTATCGAAGTACTCCACGCGCTAGTATTCTGTATTAGACTCATAAACTGGAGACTCGTCAAAGAGCTTAAAATATTATGGGGGTAAGTATAGATAGGATGATGATACACCTATGTTCCGCACAAAATTAATTTAATACCAGGGCCCATCATTATAATTGAGAAAATATGCAATAATGCAGGCAAAAGTCTTACATCAAGCTGATTTATAATTTCTTGGCGATAATATTTTTGGCTGCATTAGTTTAGACATGATTTCTCTAATAGCCTCTTTGACGTCTGGTGGCGTATGCGAAATTTTTTTTTTTTTTTTTAAAACCCTTTTGATTGTCTGTAGCTGACGCGGCGCCTTTTGGAAAACCTCAAGGCGAAAGGGCCAATATTTCTTATACCAGGCAACGCTACTGCTATCCTACCAAATATTGATCCAAAGAATCATCCTATCATCTTGTTGTGCTCAATTCGTTGTGGCTTCATTATTTACATAGATTACATTATTTCATATTGTAGCAGCAGATGCAAGTAAAATGTAAGTAGCGTATTATTTAAGTTCACGTTGTTTCCTGCTTGGTCTGTAATAGACATAGCGACTGCTGGGACACAATATTAACTGAATGGTAAATTAGTGTGAATTTTTGCAGTATCTGATGCCTTTTCATGTCTCAGGTTTAATTATTTTAATAATTTTGTCAAAATCAATCTTGAGCTTTTTAACAAGATTGCTTAATCCACCCTGCCTGTTTGTTTTACTGAATTGTTTGTTTTCTTCCGCGAGATAACTTTTCCAATACAGTATACTCTGGTATTCATTTGGGTCACGGATTACTTGTTCTAATATTTCTGATACGCAATACCAGCTTCTTCAATAAATTCTTTCTATTCTGTAGCATCCATGGTTTTCGATGCGGTCCTTTACATCTTCCACTGCAGCTTGATGTTCTGGCCTAAAGAAAAAAATTATTCTTTCTCTGGATGCACTGCTTCGTCCTGCTGGGGCGCTTGCTGTCTTTTGTTTCTGCTGAATCCACCAGTTGCTTAAGTCTTTATCTAGAAATCAGAAAGTCCTAACCAAATTCGCTTGCTCGCTTCCACTTTCTACTGAACGTAGTTAACTCTTTTCTGCATTTTGTTTTATTATATTTCTCTCGACTGGTTCTATTTCTCTCCTTAGCCAGTGATCGAATTGATCAAATAAAACTTATTGTTCATAATACGCCTTATTAAGTATATTCTGCCTGACATCATGCTTAGCTGTAGCTAAGTCTTTCTTTTGTTGTCACAGGCAGAAAAAAAACTATACTATGTTTCGTTTAAATACTCGCTCGTCAATATTTTTCTGCACCACATACTTTTTATCGTTTCACTCCACTGTTCTGACACACTATATTATGCTATATGCTTTTATGTTGCAAATTCAGTCTGGCAAATAAACTTCATCAAACCCACGCCGATGCATTTCAGAAATCACTTCCGCATCGCGGTGAAATACCATGAAATCATTCTTGTTGCCAAGTATAGCCTTGTGTCAGCAACGAGGAAATTTAGCAGACTCTATTAATGATCTTGTGAATCGAATCTATATCACGGTTGTCTGACCCAGAAAATAAAACAAAGCAGAGCTGTGTTGGATACATTTTGGCACATCACACTAACACAGCGCCTAGTATATTGAATTGCAGCCCTTATTTTCTGACAGCTAAACATATTCTTTGATTTAATTCTTATTGACTTGATCAATGGTTAAATCGTCATATACTATGACAGAACCACAATCACCATCAAGTTCTTCTACTTGAGTAATTTCTTCTGGCTCCAATAGTTTAAACGTAGCCGTCTTGCTTTTGTCAACAGCATCAGAACCGCTCACAACCTCATCAAATTTACTAAGTGTTTTCATTTATCTGTGCTGGGATTGTGCATACAAATAATGACTCTGTCGTAGATACGTTCATTAAGAAGCAAGAAGCAAGCCAGCAATAAACATTTATGCGTGACGTCTTCTAAATCAAAGTTAATAAAGGGCACTTTTATAAGTAGCCTGCCTATATGTATAATGAATCATTATACAGCTTTTGGCATCGTCATTGCAAAGACACCAACTCAAGTACCGCATCAACACTTTCAGATGCAGATCTTAACAAAAGCCTGTTAAAATCAATAACACTATGACAGTACCACTTAATATGTCGTCGCAAAACATAAAACATGTGGCTAGATCTACGGATAACACACATGAAGCCAGCGCGTGTAGAAATATGTAAGCCCGAAAGATTTGTTGGCGGAGGTCAACGATAATGTTCTGCAGAACAAATTTAGCAGCAAGTATCATTGTGAATCAAATGTTACTCTCTGCACTTGGTTTCATGCCACTAGCTATGGCTGGCGGTATCAATATGGAAATCACAAAGATCCGAAATGTGATCACGCCAGCTGCTGATACAGAAGTGTCAGATAAGAGATATGTTGATAAATTTCTGCCCATGTTATTGTGTCAAAGCCGCCAAAGGGTCTGCGGAATTTCGGTTTCATTGAAGAGCTAAATAATGGTATTGCAATGACAGTTCTTTACACTCCTACCATATAAATTTATTTGCAATGAGCAACGGTTTGGAATGTGAAAATCTAGACGAGGCTTATGATTTAGTCACAAAACATTGGATGCAGCTAGATGATAATATTGATTCGCTTGATGCAGCTGTCAAGAAAGCAGAATCACAGTCAGTAAACAAAGTCTTCACCGAGATACCACAAAAGGTTTTCTTCATGGGTCCTCCTGAGGCTGAGTCCCAACTTAAAACAAAACAAAATTAGAAGATAGTCATGTAAGACAATAGCTATTTAAAAAATAGGGCTAAATCCAGATTTGAGAAAACTTATTAACTCAGCGTTTGCAGTGCAGGAGTCCTTATCTGTAATAAATATATAATATGAAATATATCATAGACTTCAAACAAATTAGGAGCCACCTTAAGAAAGAAAAATGCGATCAACGTACTGCATATTGTCGATGCCATCACAAGCTAGCTTACTGTTCAGGAAATAATAGCGATATTACAGTCAACAACAATTCCGCCGGTACTTAATCCTGCATATGTTGCTAGCAAAAGCCCCATCTTAAAGCCTTTTCTTTTTATTGTATCTTCCGCTTGTATTGAAGAACATACCTCATTTACAAAAGTGGAGTCACATCTTCAAATCCTTTAGTTCACACACACACACACACACACACACACACACACACACACACACATTTTAAAATCCTTCATGCACACACACGCACACATTTTAAGCCAAAGAATTCAGAATCGGTGACACCATCGTGGTCGAACAAAGCCAAATGTATTATCAGGTATGAAAAGATGTGCCACAAATATCAACATCATAGCGTTTGCGCTGAAAGTAATGGTGGATATTAAACTACGATAATCTGGATTTTTCAAGTTCGATAGCTATCTCTGTATAAAAATCAAAGTGACACATATAATCACAGATTAATTATTTTGTGGGTGTCCTTGACAACGTGTACGCGCTATTTAACGGTCTGTTTTTATCATCCAGCTGATGTTTTCTATATTCCCGCCTATGAGAAATTTTACCATAGCGTTTGCGTGCGAGATCATGTACTGCCATTATTCTGCTTGAGTGAAATCATACATTGTATTACAATTGGTTTTTCTTGCTCCGCTTCAGATACAATTTGTCGCAGTTGTAATATAACATGCTTTATTGCTTTGTCTTTGCCTGGCACGCGACCAGAATAATTGCACGTAATCATAAAATCATTCCAAGGCAAGACAACAGCTAGTTTTCCTAAAGATTCTTCCTAGTGACGTCATCTATTACAGTTGCATTATATTTTGGTGATTGTAGTTGTATTCTTTATGCAACTTTTTCATCAGGCACTATTATAATTCTGTTTCAGTAGATTCGCATAGGTCAATAAAATCTTCGTAGTCACCAAACAATTATATGATAAGAAAATATCCCGGATTCTTTTCATATCGGCCGTCGTCTCTGTAATGAAATTTCATATTGTATTCTGGATGACAACTAAGCTGATCCTACGAACGCGCGAAAAGTTGTGAAGTCCCTATGATGCTATTACTGAGATTTCTAGGCTTGATAATACTTGAGGCAAATATTAATCAAGTAGCTTGCTGACATCTTTTACGAAAAGACACTTGAAATCCAAAAGCAACAATTTATTGCCGTCTAAAATGTAACCATCTAGATTGTATATGAAGGCGTCTACATTTCTGATACTGCCAAAAACGTTTTCTCCTGTATAATTCTCAGTATAATTTGTGATCACTGGTTCTAACAGCGTTCCCAAAAAGAAAGGTAAGGTTACTTATGCTTGCTGCTTGCCATGTTTTTTCTAGCTAGGTCTTCAGATGCCAAGAACTGAAGCCAGCTCAGGGCCACCTACTTTGGCCAGCATACTAGTATACCATTATACTGAATTCTGTATGATAGCACAAAATTCTCTTAAATAGCATCCAAGACCATTATTGTATTACATCTTCCTTTCAGTTAGACAGACATATAAGAGTTGTATGTAAAATCACTATATATCATCATTATCATTCGCTGGCTTTGCGTTCAGTTTTGTGTCAAATCATTATATAAAAACCATATACTATAACACGTGTTGGTTAGTTAAGGCTTCAGTTATTTTGCGATCGTCAGCACTAATCATTCTTGTGGGCTTTTATTAGCAGTATATTATAAGGGGGCAACTAAAAACAACGATTACTTTTTCCATAGGGCTCCTCCAAACCTTTTTGAAAAAAAAATATTTGCAGGAAAATTTCTTTCCTTTGGTGTGGACTCATGGCGGCGTCATTATTCCGCCAAGGAAAGAGAGCACTGTATACAGTCTGAGATTATACAGAAAAGTGCACAGGGAACGACGGAGTAAGATACAGTGTTTTCATAATACCCTTATGCTTTACTACTAACGCCTTTGTATGCGGTCTATATTATTCATTTTCCAACTAGTCGGCCCTATTTATCACCACTGTTCCTGATCATTTGTTTTCCGGGCGGATCATGACAAAGGTGCCATAGAACAGTTCAAGCATTGATTCTTCCACTCCCTTGATAAGATTCATACAGAAGTTTCTGTTCATTCCACGAATAAATTTCCTCGTGTGTATATATACTGAGAGAGAGAGAGAGAGAGAGAGAGAGAGAGAGAGAGAGAGAGAGAGTTACAATCATACACCAAACAAAACTAAAAGTGCTATCCCTGGATATGCAAGATAATAATTGAAGCAGAATTTTTACAAATATGAATAAATACTATTATCATATAAGTTAGACGATTCTTAAATCTTACTTTACTGTGATTCGAACGGCAACAATCGCCTTGCCTGCACGAACCAACTTCATACCATCTCGACCATGCACACGTTACCATAACATTGTGCCACGAAGTCGGTGTTATAAACATTCGTGCGTTATCATAGAGGTTGGAGAACATTTAATTCTTAATATCATACAGGTTAGAGAATTCTCATTTTTCCTATTCTTTAAATTTCAACGATGAACCTTTGTTTTTAAATGAGAGTTTTTTGTCAATAAAGTACTAATAACTGGAACAAAGCGAGATACAAGCAATAACCAATCCAGAATGAGGTTGATCCTAAATACACATCTGTAGTAATTGTAGTATGTCACATTATGGTATACTCATTTGTTTCTCCATTAACTTAACAATCTCCATACTGCACAGCATCATACTGCACGACACGTGTGTCTAAAATTAGTTTTGAGTGTTGGAGCTTTTGATTTATTAGATGTGCATGTGGATGAACTAAGCAAGCTGTTTGATCCACGTGAAAGTAAAGATTATAAAGTTGAAGACGTGAATACACGCGATCGTACTGCAGTTTAGACTACATTTCCAACAGAAATCACATTCCAACCACATGTACATCGTACGGAACTGAACCACCAAACATTTCCAGTCAACACAATTTGAAAAGCTGAAATTAGTTGGATCGACAGAAAAACAATATCCCTCGATTACAGTCCAACTGGAAAAGTTGTTTCACGGCTCCAGCATTAACAATATGACTCTAATTTTCAATTTGAAGTAACTGAAAATAAGATTTTTTCTCAAAACGAATGATTGAGAACGCCAAGCACTACCAAGTTCAAAGGTCGCTGGACAGTGCTATGAACGAATGCGGTTAAGGTGTGTTTGTTTAACAACAGTTGCGTGTTTACTTTGGAATCATGCAGAAATTCAATTACTTTGTTTTTGTAGTGTTATTTGTATTATTGAGCCTTAGGTAGAAAAGCAAAATGAGTACACACTAAAAGGGTTATTTCATTTATATGGGAAGTTATCAGCTTCTAACCCCGTGCAGTATAACTCAGAAAGACTCGTTCATATATTCCAATTAAACGCAATAACCTGCAATGGCCTAATGCAGGAGATTGACTATCAAATTAGTAAGGTACAGATAAGGAAATTATTTACGTAATATGATAGCTAACACGCAAACATTAACTACTTCCAAGAAATTGAAGGTGCCAGAGGAAATATTTATGTGGAGGTTTCTAACCCAACGTGTGCATTTTAGATTTTGTTTTAAAGACTCTGATGATTTCAACTTAAAGTAAGTACTTTTAATTTCATTCACTGTTTGAATTGTTGTAAAATATCAGATCAAAATTCTTTACCTTTATATATATTACAAAAACTACGGTTTTTCTGTTTTATTTGCTTGTCTTGTCTATATTTTGTATATGCCTTAGAAAAAGACTCATTAAGAGTCGAAAGCGCTCAGGCTAGTTAGCTACTTGTTTTGCACTGTTCGTTGTCAGTTTATTGCATTTATCTTAACCAATCCCTGACACACGTAATCCCTTGCTGGATCCAGTGCACTTGAAAGGACTTATTTGCCATATAATTTGTATTATATATATATATATGGTCTTAGAATAGATAGATAAATATATTCAGAGGTAGATAGATAGATAGATGTCAAGACAGATATATACAAAGATCACTAATTAATCCACGTCAATTAATCGTCATTCTTTTGTATTGACATCGGAAACTTAAATGAAACTATTCTGTTTCTTAAGGAACAAATCAAAGGATCTTTGGATCTACTATTAGTATACGTAGTATAGAAGTAATTTGAGGTTTCTATTTCAGAGACCCCCTACCCCCCAAAACGTTATACGTTAGCATTTTTGTCAGCAGCCGTTTTTAGCTTAAAATGATAACTTTCATACGATAGACTTTTCTAACATATTTTCTGACCAAAATTTGTTTTGTCGGGGTAGGGGGTCTCTGAGATAGAAACACTCAATTACTTCTACTACTATTACACTCTAGAAATTATTTTTATAGTTTTAGACAAAATGTTATATCAAACAAATGAAATATATATAATGTCTTATTATAAACCATCAATACGACATGTTGGATTTGATCTGACAAACGGATTTTGTAAGAGATTTAATTCCATCAAATCAGCCTCAGGTTATACTGGTATAAAATCTAAAATAATAAGCGATTGCATTAAAAAAGTTGGATATCATATATCGCCAAAATATGGGTCAGTTTGGTTATTCGAGACTGAAAATGATGTGAGAATAACGGGTTGGGCAGATGATGTGATGACATTTATTGATAATATGGTTGATATTTTATTTGATAACGATATTTCTAAAGCTATACAAAATTAAACATCTACTGTTGTAACCCATATTTTATTATAATCTTTTTCATATCTGCTAACTCTCATTGGCAGAATATCTGTTAACATACTGTCAATGATACGAAACTCACGTATTAAATCGTCCATATCATATTTTATACCCCGCAAGTAAGATCGAATCTGATCAAGTAATTTTTTATAGGTGATACTTGCTGTTTTACAAGCATTTGTTTTAGTCGGGAGTCGAGGCTTAATTTTTTTACACGCTGTTGCAAGAGAAACACCGACACCAGATATTATTAACAAAAACGGGTTTAATGATGCCCCATTTGAAATTATACTAGAGCTAGTCATTAACAATGGTAAATATGATATTACTCGAAGTATTTTGGTATAGTATTTGTAACATTTTTTTATACACCAAAGTTTTTTATGATAATATTTATAATATTGCATTAAGGCGTCCACATCTTGTTTTGGAATGTTTTCTGAAATATGATTAAAATCGACTATATTTTTTTTCATTATATAATATTTGTTTACATATTTTATACAATAGTGTCAGTCCCTGGGTTTGATTTATTATACTGTCATCTAAGTAATTAATTTAGGTGCTCGTTCTAATAATAGATACCAAAGGAATATTGGTCAGATCAGCTATAAATTCCAGACACCACCAGTAAGACGCTTCAGTTAATTTTTTATCAGATGCTTCTAGTAGAAATATTTCTTCAGCATCTTTAAATAACAATAGAGATAGAGTTTCAAAACAATTATCAGTTGAATGACGCCATGGAAATGAGGTAGATATACTAAATTTTGCACGGCTAAATATGGACAGCCTATATAAACCAGCGACTTCCACGGTATGTTTGATGGTGTTATTTTGCGGTGTCCATGTTGCCGATCCTGATGATACTGTGTATACGATATTGTTAGCTCGTCCGTGTGGAATTTTAATCAGATTAGTTTTTTCAATAATACCAGGAATTCCGCTAACAATATCTTTTAGTTTTGTGTTAATTTCAACGAGTTTAATATCTACAACCGCTGGACTTCCAAAAAATTCATTAATAGATTTGTTTATGTTTCTACGAAAATTTAGGAACGTTTGCACGTGATTAGAAAAATCAGTTCTAATAGCGTTAATTCCATCATTTATTAGAATATTAAAATCGTCTGTGTATTTTTTTTTTTTGTGTTACTGCGTCAAAATCTGTTTCTGGTGTTCTAAGATTATTTATACCATTATTGTTCATGTTGAGGAATGCGCGCATTATACCACCGTTGACTAAAACATACTTAGATTCTTGATCGTCGACGTATTTTTTGTTGCTGCGTCTGATTCTACAGTTGGGTCTCCAATGTATGTAATTTTTTTTCCCGACATGATAATATTACCTGTAACTGTCCCACCTATTTTATCAAGTTTGTTATCATCAACATACTTTAACTGCAAATAACTTACCGCTTGAGTTTGATTTAAGTTTGCTGGCGGATACCTGGTCTCCAAATTTATAATTTTTTTTCCTGACATATCTAAGTTACCGCTTAAAGTTCCACCAGATTTATCTAGTTTATTATTGTCGACGGATTTTAGTTGTGCACAACTAAAGGCTTGTGTATTAACAACATTTATTGGTGGATAATCTGTTTCTAGCTCTAATACTCGTTGATTTGACATAAACAAGTTTCCCACCATTGTGTCGCCGGATTTTTTTAGATAGCCTGATAAATCAACCTTACCGTCTGTTATACTTTCAGCTGTTGAATCTCCTACTAATGTTCCAAATTTTGAATAAACACTCATTATTTATTTATCGTTTTACAAAATTATATAGCATAAAATTATATAATAGTAATGGCAAAATCGTCTATATTAAATTTTGATACAGAACGTTTGGTGAAACATAAACATAACAATGAACTTCCAGATTGTCATTATCTTATCGTTGGGAGAACTGGATCGGGAAAAACAAACTTACTTATGAATTTGATTCTAGGAGATAATTTTAACTACGATCGCGTTTATATTTACACGATTAACCCGCAGCAGGATAAGTACGAGCTACTTAACAATTATAATGACAAACTTCGCTATGATCTTGAAGCTGGCGAAGATTTTTTTATTATCAAACAACCAGAAGATCTTATTCCAGTTAATCAACTTGATTCGTCCGAACACAAGATAGTTGTTTTTGATGATATTCCGCTAAACAATGAGGAAATGAATAAAATCAGATCGTATTTTTCACTATCACGTAATAAGAAATGTAATTCTATTTATCTCGCTCAGGGTTTTTATAACGTTGATAGATTTATTAGGCGAAATACTGGTTGTTTTATATTATTTCCAGGACTTGATAATGTTGACGTTAGAAATATCGCGAACGAGCAATGTGGTGATGTAACAAAGGATAAATTTATTGAACTATATCTTCAAGCAACGGCAAATAAATACGACTTTTTTTTGTTTGATAAATTAACAAATGATATGAGTAAAATGTTTCGCTGTTGTGTTGAAAAATATCTACAGTAATTTTTATACAAAATAGTATATAATTAATGGAAAGACAAGCAAAGTACAGAAAACATATAGAAGATCTAAAAAAAACTTGCGCAATCTCAGGCAAAATTTAAACAGCTAGTAAAGCAAGCACGACGTGGCCAAGTAGTTGCAGCAGAAACAACAGCAACCGCTCTCAAACCAATTACTGAAGCTTTACTTGGAAAACAACCTGAAACTAAACCATTATCAGAAGAAGAAGTTAAAAAAATACAAGAAAAAGGTTTACTCGGACTAGTTAAAGAACAACAAGAAGCATCTGCTGGAAGAATTATTGAGAGATCTGATGCGGAGAGAAAACGATTAGCTGAGGCACTTGTAGCGCATATAGTTAATCCTGCTGCAAGACGAACTGAACTAAGAAGGTTGTTGAATAAATCCACTGGAACTTCAACAAAGATGAGAGAAAATGTAGAAGAAAAAAGAAGATTTGACCATGATTTGGAAAATATAGATAGCAAAATAAGAGATAACGAATATAGAGATTTTAATAAAAAATATAGTGAATTTTGTGGTGTGAGAATATATAATGTTGAAAAAGATGAATTTAAAGCTGACGAAAAAATTGCAAAATTAAAAGAAATAAAAAGAGGGTGATGAGCATCTCAGCAAGTAGTTTTAGAAAATAAAAATTACTATAATGACATCAAATTATATCGACATGGAATTATCGCTGATCTTTATGTTAAGGTTATTAATAATATAAGAAATAAACAATACCGTAGTCATCATAATAGTGGTTTAAGTGCCGAAGCAAAATTATTAGATGGAGGACAAGAAGAATCAGCATATACACCACCAGCTCCTATAATGACTGAAGAAGAATTACTAAATTTAGAACTTGAATATAAAAGAAATCGTGATGAATATAAAGACAAATCAGAAGAAGAAATAACATCAGAAGAATATTTTGCTTTTATGAAAGAAAATGACATTTCTGACGTTGATAATATACATAATTGGGAAAAAGATAAACACGATAAACTCATTGAAAAATTAAAAAATATCATTGAAGAAGGTAAAGGAGCCTTTAAAGAAATTGATACAGCTCCAATGGAAAATATTGAAAAACTTTTTAAAAAATCTAGAGATGCTGTTATTGCTAGTGTTTTTAAAGCTACTGCATCAAAATTTAGAAATAAAAAATATACTGAAAAAGGGTATACTTTTAAAAAATTATTTGAATATCATGATAATGAGCGTTTTAAAAAACTTTTAGAAAAAACAGGAACTGGAGTTAGAATATTTTCATCAGTTACTGAAATGATTGGCAGATTAATGCTATTGATATCATCAAAAGAAGCTGGAAATGTTGGTGCTGAAATTGATAATGAAATTATTGACATACTTGATAATTTGAGATCGGAAAATTTATTAACATCTGACGAATACGAAACTTTACACCGCGACTTAATCGCGGCGACTTAATTTTATAAAAATATAATAATAAATGTCAGCAACACTATTACTAGACTCTAGCCAATCTGATAAAGATAGCGTAAATTTTTCAGTGAAGTATATTCCGCCAATAGAACTAGATCGCGAAAAACAATATGAAATTGGGTTAATTTCCTGCACTTGTTGGAATGCTATGGCTAACGTAAAAACTGGAGTAAACGATGAATTTTCATTTAGTGTTCCTATACGTACTCCACCATTTGTCGCGTGGAAAACAATTAAAATTCCACAAGGAGCCTATAATATTGCTGATCTAAATAAAATAATAAAAGAACTTATAACAAAAAATAAAGGTATAGCTGATAATTTTGAGCTTACACCAAATTATAATACGTTACGCGCAAGAATGAAATTAAAAGATCTAACAGTTAGTCTTGTATCGCAAACAAGTATCGCGCCATTGATAGGATTTTATAATTATGTATATCCTGCTCTTAATCGTGATAATCCCGAAACGTATGAAGGTGAAAAGCCAGTAAATATAACTGAAGTAAACACAATACTGATAAATTGCTCTATTGCATCTGGTTCTTACTCAGCTAAAGGCAGCAAAAGTCAAACAATATATAGTTTTTTTCACCAGAAGTTCCACCAGAATCTCTTATGCAAATTAGTCCACGTCATATTATTTATTATCCGATAAATTTTGAAAATCAAATAACAGAAGTAAATATGCAGTTGACAGATCAGTCTGGAAGACAGTTAGATCTTAATAATGAGGTTGTTACTTATTATCTGCACTTGCGCGAACAGTAAACATATTTTCTGAAAGATTTGACAACAAAATTATACAACCCCAGATATAATGAAACAGAAAAAAGTTTATAGAAGAAAAATAGTAGGAGGATTTTTGGGAAATATGTTTGCTAAAATTATGAAAAATGTTGCAGGAGTAGCTCATAAAGTTGCACCAATTGCACTTGACGCATCAAAAGCTTTTGCAACTGGAGCTGCATCTGCTGCTGGAACTGCCGTTGGGCAAAAAATAGCTGATAAAATAAAGGGCGCACCTAAGGCGCATGCCCCACCTACGACAATCAAACAAGCTATTTCAGAAATAGCACCAACAAAAGAAACTCAACGCGCAATGATAACAACAACAAAAAAACTTTTATCGCCACGAGGAGAACAAATTATACAAAAGTTAATATCTAAAGTAACAGCGCCGCAATAGCTTCGCTATCATTGATGACAAAATTTTGTATAACCTAAATAAATAAAAAAATGTCTGTACAAAATTATCTCGATTTAGCAGAAATTTATGACACAGACGACACAGTAACAGAATTTGAGTATGTTGAATATCTCGATGAAAATTCTAACGAACCTAATAAGGCTGGCCAAAGAACATTTAATACCAGAGACGAGGACATATTTCTACTGCCTCATAAAGCAATGTTGGAAGTTCGTGGTCAGATTATGACAGTGGCTGTTCCACCTGTCGCAATTGCAGCTGGAGTAGAAGTAGCTCTTATAAATGACGGTTGGTGTTTATTTAAAAGTGTTAAATATCAGCTGGCCAATCAAACTGTCGAAGATATTTCAAATCACTTACAGCTTGCAAGTACAATCTTAAATATTATTTCATTTCCCGACGATTACTTCAGATCAACTGCAACTAATATGATGTGGTTTAAAGATACTGGAATTGGAAATGCGACATCTAGAGAATTTATTCCAAGAGTAGCAGTTGCAGCTGGAGCTGATGCTGCCGCAAGTGCCGCAAATGTGAGAGATTTTCTTATCCTTTATGCTTCTGCGCTGGGTATAACCGCACCAGCTGCAGACGCTGGTGTAAACGCTACAAGAGTTTTACTTAATATTGCTTGCAATAATCTTGGTATAACACCACCAGGAGCAGGTGATGATGGTACTGCAATGTTAGCTATAGTTAACAATAATATAGTAGGTTTTAAAAGTGCACGTTATAATGAGGGTTATGCTAAGAGAAAGGCACTTGCAGCAGTATCACATCAAATTACAATGATGCTGCCACTAAGTACAATATTTGGTTTTTGCAGGGACTATAATAAAGTATTTCGTGGAGTTAAACATACGCTTATTTTAGATCGATCAGATCAAAATGATTGTTTATTTCGACATGGCGGGGTTGATATACAATTTGTCATAAACAAACTTACACTATGGATGCCAAGAATAACTCCGTCTATCACTAAAATGGCGGAATTAAATAATATGCTGGAAAAACACAAAAACAGAATTTATTTTCAGCAACATAGAATATATCAAACAGCAGTTCCGAATACCACCGACTACACATGGCGAGTTACAACGACACCAAGCGAACAAAAACCACGACAATTATTTGTTGTATTTCAGCAACAAGCTCGACGCAATAGCCAACTACAAAATAATGCGATATTTGATAATGCTGATGTTAGACGAATATATGCTAGAATAAATTCAAAACAATATCCGGAGCGAGCGATAGAATGTAATTTTGCAGATGACGCTAATAAAAACATTACTAGACCGTACATGTATTTACTCGATGCAGTGCAAAAATATCAAGATGTTGGAGATGGATCTCAGATATCAGTAGAGGAATTTCGTACGCTTTATCCGATATTTTATTTTGATGTTAGTAAACATAGCGAGCGAGCTGTAGACAGCACAGCTGATATTGAAATTACTTGGACTCGCAAACTTTCAGCAGCGCCAGCAGCTCCAGTGCCGTTATACATATATGCGTTAGTAATAAGCGATAGATTTGTTACAATTGACTCTGTCGGAGGTAAAATGACAGTCCAAGTTTAAAGTGCTTTAAGTTTAATCTGTAATCGTTATATAAGATGACAAAATATATTGTAAAAGAAATACATTTGACCGATGGTCAAGTTAAAAAATTAGCAACTGCTGTTGCAAAACGGAGACAGGTTTCATTAAAGATTAACCCAAGAGACTCCATCTCTCACACCCAAGCAGGTGCTTTAACAAAATTGTTGTTGACCAAAAAACAAGTAAATAAATACGATCGCAAAAAACCTTTTGTTTTAAATTTAAGCGCTGCACAAATAACTGCAATGGCCCACCGCATCGCGGTGGATGGCGGTTTCTTCGGTCCGGCATTATCTGTGATAGCCAGTACATTACTACCTAAAATTTTGCAAGTGTTAGGTATATTAGGATTAGCAGCAGCGTCTGGGGCAATACCTGGCGCAACGGAAAAGGCAGTTAAAGGTAGTGGTATTGTCCGCGGCAGTGGTATAAAGAAAATTTTTGTATGAGTTATCGATGGCAACAATTTTTTAGTTTAATGTTTCGTATGGCAACAATTTAATCTGACTAGTAAATATAATGCCTAAAAGAAAGACAACGACGAAAAGAAAGACGACGAAAAAAAAGACACGACAGCTAAAAGGTGGATTTCTTCCAATAGCCCCGTTACTAGCGGGATTGGCAGGAAGTCGATTGCCAGGTCTGTTAGGACGAGGACGAGGATTAATGTTGCCAGGAACAAGGCTGCGTTAAGTAATTTTGAGATACTTGACAAACTAAACTATGTAAAACATTTCAGTGGAGTTTACTCCAAAGATGAACTTATAGCGATTCCAGCGCAAGCGACACCTTCGTGTGTTATAAATATACAGGATTTTAATGACGGATTTGGCACACATTGGGTAGCTGTTTATGATAACAATTATTTTGACTCGTTCGGAATTCCACCAAGTGACGCAGTAAAAAAATATATGAGCAGAATGCAGGATAGAAAGTCTCCTGCGAAAATAATAAATTATTCGTCTAATCAAATTCAACCAGTTGGAACTTCCGCTTGTGGATATTATTGCGTAATGTTCATCAAACAGATGACAAAAAAATCCAGATTTTTTAAAGTTTATTTTGCAATTTGATAAAAGACCTTCTCACGCTAATGATGAGATTGCATTTAATTTTTGTAAAGCTACCTAAAGATTACAATTAATTTTATCTAAACTTACTGATATACAATGTCAACATATTGTCTCAAATGTAAAACTAAAACAGAAAATAAAGACGAAAAAACAGAAAAAACAAAAAATAATAGAATAATCCTGAAAAGTATTTGTGCAATCTGCGGAAGAAAAAAAGTATGTTTTTTCCAAAAACAAGCGGAGCGAGTTACCCTCCTGACATTGTAAGGGGTATTATTTTAGTAGACGACTAAATAAATAATGACATGCGGCTGCGATTGCGATAGAGATTTATGTCTAGAGCAAAATAAAATTGTTACATATTGCAAGAAATGCAAAAACAGAGAAATAATTGGAACAGGTATAGATATACATAAATTAATTGGCAAACTGCCGAGACCAAAAGGCGGTTGGACATTGCCAGGCCATAAATATACAGGTCCATGGAATCCTCTTGATGAACACCTTGACGAAAACGATAATCCGCTGCCAGGACAAGAGCCTTACAATCAAGTTGACGCAATAGCAATGCGCCATGATATCTGCTCTAGAGATATTGAACTTCCAGACAGCAATCAAAATAAACACAGCTGCGATAAAGTAATGTTAGACGAACTTCGTGAAATGAAACCTGTAAATATGCGAGAACGTGTTGACCGAAGGCTGGTCCAGGGTTTTATTGGAGCAAAATATAAATTAGGACTCGGAGAGTCTAGACTCGGAAAAGAATTATATGATGATCTTGCTGTAGAGCTACACAGACCTAAAAAAAAAAGTTTCCGCGACGTAAAGTTGTTGCAAATGCCTTTGATGACATCTGGACGATAGATTTAGTTGATATGTCAAATCTAGCTCAATTTTACGTTGGTGCCGATGGCGCTCCAAAAAGATATCTTTTTAATGTTGTAGATGTTTTTAGCAAATACGCGTTTAGTATACCAGTTTCGGATAAAACAGGGACATCGATGATTGATGCGCTAAAACAAATTATTGTCAACACAGAAAGAAAACCAAACAGAATCTGGACTGATCATGGAGCGGAGTTTTTTAATAAAAAGTTCGAGCAGTTTTTAGAGCAAAATAACATTTAAAAATATGTTACAGGAAACGAGGGAAAAAGCGTCATCGTCGAGCGATTTAATCGCACACTAAACGAAAAAATCCATAAATATTTAACAGCTACAAACACGAATAAATATATTGACCATTTACGGAAAATTGTTACCGAGTATAATAATACGAAACACAGATCCCTTTCGCTAGGCAAAAGGAAAATGTCGCCAAATGACGCGATTGCAAATCCAATACTAGCAAATGAAAATATGTACCGACGACACAAATTTAAAGTTGGCGATAAAGTTTGAATTTCGCTGACAAAAAAAAAATTTGAAAAAGGTTATACTCATAACTGGAGCGAAGAAGTATTTGTTGTTGATAAAGTACTTTTAACAATACCAGTTACATACTCGCTGAAAGATTTATTAGGTGAGCCTATAACTGGCAGTTTTTACGAGCAAGAACTTCAGAAAACAGAACAAGATGTATTTGTTATAGAAAAAGTTATTAAAAAGCGTGACAACAAACGTTTGGTCAAATGGCGTGGATATAGCGATAAATTTAATAGTTGGGTACCAACTAAGTCGATTTCATCGACTGCGATATCATCAACTGCGATTTCATCGACTGCAACTGAATAATATTATTATAAATTTCTTCATATTTTATTAGTACTGACTTACATTTTACTGGTTTGCATAAAGAAATTAAATGTGATTTTCTCGCACCATCAACTGGCATTAAATTAAATATTTAAAAAAAAATAAAATCGTATTTTATATTTCTTTGTTGCCCAGGTATTTTTACGTTTAAAAAGGGTTTTATAAGCTGCCAAAATAGTTGATGCTCTGCGATAGTAAAATTAAATTTTATTATTTTTTTAGCAATATGGTACTTAACATCATATCGCCCAGTTGTTGGTCTGCTTAAATTTGTTTTATTAATAATAACATCATCTTCTTCATCGTCATAGTTATACAAAATATCTTTTTCAGTATAATCAGCAAATATATCACTAATAATATTTTCTGATGTAACATTAGAAACTGAAACAAAATCTCCCGAATATAGCTCAGCCAGTCTCTCAATCAAGCTCATTATTATAATAATCTTTTATCTAATTAATAAATAATAAGATGTTCGGAGAAATAAAATATCATCAGCGAGTTAATATATTAAATCGCAAAGAATTATCTGAGGCAATTCGAGCTTGTTTATTGGGACATAATTTTTATTTTGTTGATGTTATGATAACATTAGGCGACTCTGACAAATTTTTATTAACAGCAGCGGACAAAATGAAACTTGATACAAATAAAATGATGACATTACGATTTAATTGCGACGATGTCATGGAATTTAGCCATAATTGTCTTTCTCGGAATGATCTGGAAAATATTATTAATTATCATATCTAAAACTAAATCTATCAAATGTCAACATCGATGTTGCTGATTTAGTTCTGCCATCAGCGACAAATTTTACTACATGTTTATTAATTTTATGATATTTTGCCGCAGAAGTTATCGACTGAAATTTTATTTCTTCTCCAGTTTCAAGATTTATTAAAATTACTTGTCTAGCACTCCTAGTACCACCAGTATCTCCTCTTTTACTATTTTCTTGATATGTAACCAAATCTGAATTTTCTAGACGATTATCTGTTTTAATTTTGTTAATATGGTCGATAACTAAACCAGCTGGAATAACTCCATGAAAAGTTTCGTAAACAAAACGATACGATAGATAACCAACATAGTCTGTTTTTGTTCCACTTACCATTACAATAAGATATCCACTGTTCTGCAAATTTCCAATAACCTTTTTTGTTTTTATACGTCTAATAACTCCTTGGTCATTTGTCTCTTATAGATCAAACACTGGATGGGGTTGAAATTCATTTTCTAATCCTAAATTTTCAATATTATCATCACCAACTGTGTCATTTGCTCTATATATTCGTTGTCCTTTTGGAACATCGCCGCAAAACAAAGTATAAATGAAATCTTTTCTAAACATTTTAATTATTTCTGTATCATCACCTTTTACTGAAATTAACATGCCAGCAGGCGTTGGTATGCCAATAGCTTTTTTAGATGCTATGTTGATAACAGAACCAAGCGCATTTGCAGCATATAGGTTGTACCTTGGGTGTCCATGATAAGTTTCTTGCTCTTCCGCTGTCAGTGGCAGATATCTCAAAATTTCTGTCATTATACTGTATGGTTTTTCATATCTCTAATTAAAAAAATTCAATTAAATATAATGTTAAAATTGCGAGATATTGCTAAAAAGAGCATTATCAAATCAGAAAAAATTGCTTCAGCCTTTTCAGGTTATGACAATAGTTATAAACTTGATGACCAAAATGTCTTAGCAAATTTTAGCTCTACAAATTTATTTCATCTTTTACAACCTGTCATATCAGGAGAACTTGCGGTTCATAAAAGTATCAAACTTATAGTCCAATATCATATGATTTTATCAAAGTTACATGCAGTCGAGGATGTACTTCTTGAAACAAAAAGTTTTGACAGCGAAATTTCAGAACCATATTTAACAGCAAAATCGAGAAAAATATTAACTGGAACAAACATTGCCGTGGTCTCCGATGAAATACATCAAGAAATAAACAAAAAATTAGAAGACTTTACTTTGTCAGGATCAGGTTGGAAATTTGAAATGATAAAAGAAGTTTTATTTCACACAGCAAAATATAACGTACTTGGCGGCAGTGGTGCTAGCTACGTCGATCTCCCTAAAAAAATAAATTAAAAACAAAAAATGCTGTATTAATGTGAGGAACAATCATGACAAATGTTTTCAGTGGTCTATTCTTTCTGCAATGTTTCCAAAAGAACAAAATGGTGATCGCGTTAACAGGTATTTTCCACACGAGGACGAACTAAATTTTTCAGGAATAACTTTTCCAGTAGCAGAAAATCATATACCAAAGTTTGAAAAACAAAACAATATCTCAGTAAATGTTTTTGGATTAGATGAGAAAGAAAATGTTTACCCTAGATATATCTCAGAAAATGCTACACAGTTGACAATAAATTTATTATTTTATCAGGGACATTACTGTTGGATAAAAAACTTTAACGGATTAGTTGGCAGAAAGTACAGTAAAAATAAAAATAAAAAATATTTCTGCGATAGATGTTTGCACGGTTTTTCTAGCGAAGGAAGACTGCAGGAGCATCTCAAATACTGCGTTAATGTTCAAAGAATAACTATGCCTAGCGAAAAAGAAAAAATATTGAAATTTAAAAATTATAATCATAAACTAAATATTCCTTTTGTTATTTACGCTGATTTTGAGTGTCTACTCGTTCCCGTGGCTGGAGCTGAAAATAATCCGAATAAATCCAGTACTAGAAAAATACAACAGCATATTCCTTGTGGAGTAGCTTATAAAGTAGTTTGTTGCGCCAGCGATAAATTTTCATCTCCGATAAAGTTATATAGAGGTGAAAATCCAGCCGTGTGGTTACTAAAAAATTTAATAGACGAGGTTAATAAAATTTCTAACAGATTATTTAAAACAGCTCCAATGAAAATAACGTCTAAACAACAACTTGATTTCGATAAAGCAGTTGATTGTCATATTTGTGAAAAGTTACTAGACGATTCCAAGGTGCGAGATCATTGTCGTTTGACCGGCCAATATCGTGGAGCAGCTCATAACAGTTGCAATTTAAAATTTCATGCTCCAGATTTTATTCCTGTAGTTTTACATAACGTTCGCGGCTATGACAGTCATATCATTGTAGAAGCTTTTGGTGATGAAAATATTAAAGCTAAACTAAACCTAAATAACGTAATAAAATGTATTCCAAATAATTTTGAAAGTATATGTCAGTGACGCTCGGCAAATTACGCTTTATTGACAGCCTCCAATTTATGGCAGCATCATTAGATGAGCTTGTCAACAGCGCTAAGAGCGCCGGCAGTAATTTCGCTAACCTAAAAAGTTGCTTCGGTAAAAATTATATCGATTTGACAAAAAAAGGTATCTTTCCGTACGAGTACCTAGACGACTGGAGCAGATTTGATGAAACTTCTCTGCCTGACAAAGATAAATTTTACTCGCAACTCAAAAACGAAAATAGCACAGATGACGAATATAAATATGCACAAGATATTTGGAATAAATTTGATTGTAAAACATTTGGTGATTATCACGATCTATATTTGAAAACAGATGTATTATTGCTAGCAGACGTTTTCGAAAGTTTTCGTCAGGTTAGTCATGCAAATTATGGATTAGATCCCTGCTGGTATTATTCCGCTCCAGGGTTGTCTTGGGACAGTCTACTAAAAACCAGCAAAATAGAACTAGATCTCCTGACAGATGTTGATATGTTTAACTTTATTGAAAAAGGTATCAGAGGTGGAATTAGCGTCATAACAAAGAAATATGCAGCCGCTAATAACAAATATCTTAAAAATTATGATAAAAATCTCCCGTCGAGTTACATCATTTATCTAGATTGTGTGAATTTGTATGGCTGGGTCATGTCAGACCCAATGCCACACGGTGGATTTCGTTGGATAACTCCAGATCAATTTCTTAAAGAAACTGAAAAAGATTTACCTAGAAAAATTAATATAGATTTTTCAGATATCTCATATTTTGTTGACGTTGACCTAGATTATCCTAATTCGCTACATGATCTACATAACGACAACCCGTTTTGAGCAGAGTCAATGATAATTAATTATAGTTTATTATCGCCTGAACAACGAGCAACGACGACATCAAAAAATTCGATTGTTAATAAGTTAGTTCCAAATTTGTTAGATAAAAGAAATTATGTTATGCACTACAAAAATTTAAAGCAAGCAGTAGATGCTGGACTAATTCTGAGAAAGGTCCACCGCGTACTAAAGTTTAATCAGTCGAAGTGGATGGCAAATTATATTGATCTAAATACAAAACGTCGTGCTGTGGCTAAGACCGACTTTGAGAAAAACTTTTTCAAGTTAATGAATAACTCGGTGTTCGGTAAGACAATGGAAAATATTCGGAGGAGGGTTTCTATAGAAATTGTCAATGATATTAGTCGCAGAAATAAATTAGTTAACGATGATGGTTTTGTTAGTATGAAAATATTTAATGAAAATCTTGTTGCAATACAACGACGAAAGACAAATTTAAAGTTAAATAAACCGATTTATGTTGGTGCAGCTGAACTTGATATATCAAAGTGGCTGATGTATAATTTTCACTACAATTTTACCAAAAAGCAATGGCCAAATTCGGAGTTGTTATTTACTGATACGGACTCGCTAGTTTATAATATAAAATGTGAAGATGTCTATGAGGATATTTACAATAATAAAAGTCTGTTCGATTTATCAGATTATCCAGCGTGTATTGGATTCCAAGATAACTCAAATAAGAAAGTTATTGGGAAAATGAAAGATGAGTTTATGTTTATGCCGGTGAGAGAGTTTATTGGATTAAGAAGCAAAATGTATGCTGTTATATTAGATGACAATAAACTTACAAAGAAAGCTAAAGGTATTCCTCGAGGATATGTGAAAAAGATGATAAATGTTGACGATTTTAAAGCAGCGCTAAACAATAGCGTCAGTTTTATCAAAACCAATGTCATAAGAACAAATTATCATAGACTTGAAACAGATACAATTATAAAACGTGGACTAAGTAATTTTGATGATAAAAGATATTGCAGCGATGGAATTAAGACTCTAGCGATTGGACATATACAATTAATTTTGTCTAAACATTAGAAATAATGTTTGAAAATTTAACATTAGCAGATGGAGTTAATAGCAAAATAAAAAAAATAATGGTCAATAGCCAACAATTATCATTTGAATTCAATGATGAAATTTCAGGTATTTGTTTTAGTAAACTTGACAGAATCAAACTATCCCTTATTAGATCAGATGACAGCAAATACTTTAGTTATCTCGAAAGTTTACGAGACGAGCTTGAATTGAAATATGATAATTTACATAATCCAATCAGCATGCAGCAGTGCACAAAAATTAGTATAGACTTGGACAGGTCAAAGGTTTTTGCAAAAGGTAGTAAGTATTTTCTCAGTGAGATAGCGATGAAAGAATTATTTGAGTGTCGTCGTAAAGTATCTGGTAGAGTTAAATTCTCGTTATATAATCATGATAGCACATATTACTTGATAGCAAGTGTGGAAGAGCTATCTGTTGGTCAAGAAGTATAACCTTTTTAAAAAGAAAGATAATACTGTTCCAGCTTAGTGTAAGTTATCTAACATATCATATGTGATTTAGATTTTACATTGTAAAAATTTGGTTTATTTTTTTGGCTATAAAACTTATAATCAGTGAGTTTTAGTCTTTTTATCTCAAATTTTTGCTTAATTCACTGCATTTTGATCAAGCATAGGTATTAGTTGATCAAGCGAGACAACTCTGTTAAGCATAGGTATTAGTTGATCAAGCGAGACAACTCCGTTAAGCATAGCTTAGTAACAAGCAGTTGTCTGCTATGTTATGTGAACTTACATAAGACTAATGTTGGTTTTTCATTAAAAAGCATTTAACTCCAGAAGAGAACTTGCACAGACAAACAGACAAACAGACACAAAACTCAAAAAAAACCTGTAATTGTGACTATAAATATTCTAACTAACATATAAAACTCAAAAAAACTGTAATTGTGACTATAAAGTACACGAGATTTAACTTCACACAGCAAGTTATTTTTAGATAACATGTGCAGCATACGCATAATAAAATTTATTGATTTTTCTCACTATCTCCTAGCAACGGCTGATGAAACACAGACTTCAAACTGACAGAAATGCTGATTTTATACACATTGTATAAACCTTTCCAATGTATTTGGAAATTGAAATATTTTACAATAAATGTTATTTTATTCAGAACTCCACACTATAGTTTAATAATAATTATGATTTTTTTTTTATTCTGTATATTGTAATAGACTGTGTAGTATTAGATAACTATATAATAACTTTTTTTAACATATATATATATAACTGAATTTCATAGCTCAGTGTTAAGAATGCTGGATTCTGATACTGCCGCCCTGAGTTCGGTTCCCTTCACGGACGAAATCGTTAGGTAGGGCTCTGGATTTGCCCCTCAAAATTTTAAGGAGGGGTGGGGGTCCGGAGCATTACCTCGACATCGAAGAAGCAAAATACACTCTCCCACCATGTAAACACGTGGTGGGTGCGATTTTTGCACTCCCAGGTGTTGCCATGGTGGGAGAGTGTACGAAATTTGTTCAACGTAGATAAGGCCCCCGCTAGGATAAGTTAGTTAGGATAAGTTTATGTTATGTGTTTGTGCTGTCTGTGTCGTCTAAAAATAAGCAGCGGGATGATGTGAGGTCGCGACCTTGTGACTTCGCTAAAGGGGTACCCTACACAAGGGCCATTCCCAAAAAAACCATAGCTAGACAAAAAATAAACCTCATTAGGTTCCTGGTCACAACAAAGACCTTTAAATAGACAGCCCTCTGAGTTTCTAAAGTTTCGGTTTCGGATATTTAGGAATTCTCTGGGGGGTAATGTCTTAACAAAAATGAAGAGTCCAGTTAGCCACAAAAAAGGCTTACATATAAAATAGACTGCCCTCTTAGTTTCTAAAGTTTCGTCTCATATATTTAGAAATTAGCCTTGGGGGTATGTCTGAAAGAGACTCTTGGAACCTCATTAGGTTTATTTGACAGAACTTATGGAATGGTAGACCGAATGTCATCCTGCTGTTTATTTTTTGTTTTTAGTTTAGAAATATCGTTATCAAATAAAATATCAACCATATTATCAATAAATGTCATAGTAGTAGAAGTAATTGAGTGTTTCTATCTCAGAGACCCCCTACCCCGACAAAACAAATTTTGGTCAGAAAATATGTTAGAAAAGTCTATCGTATGAAAGTTATCATTTTAAGATAAAAACGGCTGCTGACAAAAATGCTAACGTATAACGTTTTTGGGGGGTAGGGGGTCTCTGAAATAGAAACCTCAAATTACTTCTACTACTTACGTCTTCAGCATTTTCCAGTTCTATTACATTAAGTATATTCCTTGCTTCAAAAATCTGGAAAATCATATAAATCACCTGCTTCGTCTCAATGTTTGGCTGTCCGGCTGCCCGGCTGTCCGGCTGTCTGGCTGTCCAGCAGTAAATACATATGTCAAGAATAATATATAAGGCAGTAAGCCTTTACCTCGGGTGTCGGGTGGGTGGTTGGTTCCCACTCCACCACAATACATTCTAACCGAATAAACCTTTTCTTTGTCAATTATCCCTTTTCACTACAATCTCTTTCCAACTGTACTATTGCTTTATTTTTCGCTCACACTCAGTTATTTCAGGAACATGGATATATTGAAATAAAATGTACTTCACAAATTGTTGCAAAACTGTTCTACAGCGTTACTGCATTATTGAGAAGGTAGTGATGCTTTATGTCTGTGAGACAAGCATGCTTTTTTGAAGTGATACCGGTACTGTGAGACACTCATATTCGTCCTCTATTTATTTCCTCATATTATGTTTCACGCAATTGTTCACACAATTCTTTCACTTTGCGACTGAATTTCTGTACAAGTTTCACTTTGCGAATAATTTGGGAATAATTTATGAAAAAAATCAATTTAATTTGGAAATGCTTAAGGTTTCCTATTTTTTTAATCTCAGTTTGATACCGGCATATGTATTCCTTAGGTTGGCGGATGGGGAGCGGAAATGGGATTGTTTATCACCTCCAAAAGCAGAAAAGTTTGTACTCCATGATTTATATATGTACACTTTCCTGTCGTCATGTGTAAAAGTTATTGATGGATATTATAGTATTATTTGTAGAACTACAACTATAATTGCACAAAAACTATTTAAGTAATAAACAGTCATTGTAATTCAAAGACAAAAGAGTTCTTGGCAATGGTAAAAAAGTTTATCTTTTCCAGCATAGAAGTGTTGTTGTTGTTGTTGTTGTTGTTGTGGGGCTTAACGCCATTTTTCAGCACACGATAGGCTATACATGGCGGCCAGTATTAATGGTGGAGGAAGAAACCGGGAAATCCCCGGAAAGAACCACCGACCCACGAGAAGCTACTGGCAAGCTTTCTCACATATCCACATTCGCCGAATCTTAGCCTCGAACCCACGCAGGCAGAGGTGAGATGGCAGTGATCCGTAACGGAGGGCGCTTTAGACCACTCGGCCACTTGGGGCCCCCAGCATAGAAGTGGCCCTGAAAATGACCGTTGGTGTTTGTTAACCCAATCGAGTTAACATACGGAACATCCCAATGGTCTACTTCTCTTCCTTAAACTTCGTCTGACAGCGGGACCGTACATCAAGATACTCTTCAGACAGCCTTACATCTCCACATAACCATATCTGTTATCTTCGCGATAGCCCATGATAATATCACATACATGGGTAGTCCGGGCTAAACAGCATCCCCGAAATAAGGTGAATTCATGATGCGAGCCACTGGTTTATAGTTTAAGTCAGGATCGAAAAGGATTGACTTGTTTCACCAGTCCAAACACTCATTACAAAATTGTACACAGCGCAGAGTCTCACTTCTAGTCATACGTCACGTGGAATATATAGGTGCGCTAGTGTCCGTGCGCAGTAAATCGATGCCACATAGTTTGAGCATGGTGGAAATTTAGAAGACGATGTATTGAGGTGCACCTGCATTGGAGACGAGGAGTGATGACATGGTAATTATCAAAACAACCAGAAGAGAATGGATTTAGCAGATTTTCTTTCGTCTTCGCAAGAATTTGTTACAAACCCTGTACCTTCACCGCGTTCTCCTTCCTTACTTCGGGTATAGGATTTTAGACAGAATCAGAAAGAAGAATTAGAGAAATGTTTACAACAGCAGAAAGAAGCAGAATAAGCCTTTGTAATTCGACAGCAACAGCAACAAAATAAAGAGGAAAGAAGAAAACGAGAGAAAGAAGAAGAGAAGAGAAAGCGGTAAGGAGAAGAGAAGAACTGTGAATGTCAAAAGGTGACGGTGCTATTAGACATTTTAGCAAAGTTAAGGTATTTGAGACAAATGTATCAGACTTCTTTAATTCGACCTAAGAGAAAAAAAAGAACTGCCGGGGCCAAACATCCTCGCTCAGTCATCACTACCTCTACGTTGGCTACCCCTGAGAGGCCTTCAGCAGCAGCAGCGATCACTCCAAAATTATCCACCGTAACTGGTGTAGAAGTAGGACTTGGCCGTGGCAAGGGTATAAGGCAGTACAAGTTTATTGCGTCCAGTTCATGAGTTTGTCAAACACCCAGCGGTACTTTTCAGGGACACCCACCTCTCTCGAAAAGAGAGAATACTCAAAGATTTCCAAATCAAGTTAAACTTAAATCCTTTGTTTCCCATGATGTTTGAATGATGGACATGTGTGAGTACGTCCTCATTATATAAATCAAAACCAAGAGACAGGTTTTCTTTCTGGTATCTCGACCTTTGTCTCTCTTTGATTTTCTCTTGCTTTGACGCTGTTGACATTCTGTATCACAATGTCGTTTAGTCTGGTAGATATATTAATTATTTTGACTTTTATCTCGAAAGGAAAAGGAGTAGTCCGTCGGCTGAAGGAAACTTTCGTATCACACCCCTCAAAGCTCTGACCAGAATCTTCTTGACCATTTCTGAACTGAATGATTACTCTAACTCTAAGACACTATCCCTATATATAGTGTCAGTTGCGTATAAAGTCAAGTCAAATTAAATGTTTGATCAAGATATAACGATCGCGCGATTTCAGTGAGAAAGGAGTAGAAATTAAGAGGCCATGACCTGACCAATTGCCTCGCATACGAGCTGAAGTCTAGGCTAAAATCCATGACAGGGATTTCGAAGACATGAGTGAGCCTGAATCAATGCCTTCGACGTCTGCCCCCAGACCAAGAGAGTCTGAATACAACGAAAGTCAGCCAGTAGCCCGTAGCCCGAACAAGTATTGCCACATTCGAGAGACAGAAAAACGCTCCACCAGAAAATTTAGAACTACGGCTTTCACTTAAACGGTGAAGTTTAAAGACATCAAGTCAGAAGTACCGCTGGAGAAAGCAGAAAGTTTCATCATCGATTTGTGGGATTTCTTGTTAATCACACTGAAACGTCTACGTCAAGCCGAAGAATCAAAAAGAACCTGGGAGAGCATTCGACAATCTGACCGAGCCAAACGGCGAAAAGAAGCGTTACACCAATCTGGTCTGTCGAAAGAGATTGCATTTGGTATTCCTAACATGCAAACGTGCATGTCATCTTGGCTCCACGCAACACGTTAAAAGTGCATCCTCAAGTGGTGAGCGGACCTCTGGTGTTTCGTGGCCTCTGTATCCATGATGGAAAATACATTCACGTCTATTATCACAAAGAACATTTCGCTGACATTACCGGTATTACCGGATTCCTCGCATACGTTTATTATTGCAAAATATGTGAACAGGACTTTAACAGTCGAGAGCAACACATTCACTACAGAGGGAAATGTCGGAGTTATTGGACCTGTAAATCCTGTCTTCAAGAAAGGACAAGAACGAATACATTGCTCAGCATGTCAACGAACTTATGTCGGCCCTACGTGTTGCCAACAAGATCGCATGGTTCAAGGTTCACAGCAGAAAATTGCTTGCCAAATCGTGCACTATTGGTGGACATTTCATACGCACTAATAATGCCATGGAGCAAGTTTGTCGAGGAAAGAAACAATGTCATATTTGTCACCGAATCGTGGACATGGAACATGATCCAAAAATACAAGAAACAAGCGGATGAAAATAAAAAAGTCAATATCATCTTTTTTAATTTCGAATGCATGTAAAAGAAACACATTCACATTCCCAATTTCGGCGTGGCTCATCGAACGTGCGAGAAGTGCACCCAGTCTTTTTTCATTGCCCCGCTGTAGCAAGATTCCTGGCGGACGTGAAAATATCTTTCGAGGACCTAAGACACTCACCGATTTCGCCTGATGGATATAAGACCCTATTTTCACGTGGGGCCAAGAGGAGATTGCACGTTAAGGAGACTATCATCGTTTTGCCACGGTGATGGCTCACAGTTTCTTGGGATACGATGGACAATTTCTTCTGAAATTGTATACAGAACAAGACTATGAGTTTTGCTGGCATCGGTCCTACGAATACCAAGACAAGCAAAGAGAATTGCATACCGACTGCAAAATCAAAGGATTGACGCTGAACCATCGAACAGGTCAACTGGTGATCTCTGGTGTGCTGAAAGAAGCTATAAAGTCTGGAGAGGATCAGCACTTTAGGGTGACAGCCTACGAGCCGCACAAAATTGTACGATTACGAACTCAAGAAATCGTCAGTCACCCCTTGAAAATATGTATCGTGTACCAGACGCGAGTGCCACTTCCCAACCACTTCACTTTACCTTGCGGACACGCCGATATTGTCCGGTGTATAAATCTGAAGATTTCCAAGACCGACACTTCATTTTACGAGGAGAAACACAGAGCTAGAAAGGTGAATCATCTCACACAGTCACAAGAGATCCAGGATTTCAAGTTCAGTGATAAACTCGAGTGAGATGCTGTGCCTTATCCTATCGATGCCAGTCGTACCATGCGACATCATCGATTGAGCACGACATCAGCACAGTCTCTACTACCACTACCACTACCACCATAGAAAGTGATGCTGTGAGTGTAAAACCCTACAGATGCGAAAGTGATGCCACTCCTTATCGTCCTCCTTGCCTCTTTCCTGGTCTTCATAGTTAACGTGATACCGTCTGTCTACCATCCTACTGATTTCATCCATGCCTGTGCAAACAACTCGGAATGTCACCGCCTCAACGAGATGCACCCGTCAAAGAAGAATACTCATCGCTTGTGGCTTTGTCTGGTTACTGTGACTTTGAAGGTCGATTCCAAACGTTCAAGGGAAAGTGGCCTACATATCGACGGTATCTACACTTGAAGTATTAGCCAGAGCTGGACTTATCAACTTGGGGGAAGGAAATAAAGTCAAGTGCTTTAGTTGCGCGTGTTACTTCACGAGTGGGGTCAAACAAGGTTCGGCTTACCTGGAACATGCTATATTTGGTCTCCACACTGTCACTACCTTACTTTGGCGGGATCCGAGTAATATAAGTTCCTTTGCACCTTTTGCATACCATGTTGTTTAAGAAACCAGACTGGCTAGGAATGAAAAGTTGGACAATACCATTTACTAATTGAAGTCTAGTATTTAAGTCAGATTTCAAAATAAATATTCAAGGTGTTCCAAGAGAATCGTAAGAGAAGATCTACAAGGAAGCTGGGATCGGACTTGCAAGAGTAAAATCTCAATGTATGATTGTAGCACTAGAACATTTATGTCAAGAAATTCACAAGAGGAAGAAGTGAACAAAAACATTAGATTTCTCTTGAACAAGACGATGTTCATCTTTAGACCGTTTACATCAGAAGATTTAACTGTCATTCTTGAAAGTTACCATCATCGACACTGGCCAGAAATTAATCTCAACATCAATCACTTCAACTCTGCGACAAACATTCATAATCTGCCTGACGTGGGTATAAAAGCTTGGCATTATGTCACGACCTTTCTCAGTAGCGACGCAACAGATTCCGTGGAAGTCAGACCAAAGCCTTTTACAAAAACTGTTTCCTTTGAATGTTGGACGCCATGTGGTGTGCGTCTTAGTGACTACATCTCTGCCATTTAATTTGCCAGCAGATTCTTTGTGGACTATTTACGATCAGTTCCTGCAAAATGAAAATGACCTTTTCAACTTTATATTTTCGAAGAGTTCTGCAAAGACATCACGACCTTTTTAACTTAAATTCCTGAACAGTACCTGCAAAGACTTCATGACCAATACACCTTTAAATGTGCACGAGAGACTCAGTCTGTTAAAAGCGTTGCGTTTTCATATCGATCCTTCTCAGTCTCTGTATGAAGAAAAGATTTGTGAAGCTTTATCGACTTGGGATTGCGTAGGAAGATGTGTGTGTGTGTGTGTGTGTGTGTGTGTGTGTGTGTGTGTGTGTGTGTGTGTGTGTGTGTGTGTGTGTGTGTGTGTGTGTGTGTGTGTGTGTACCTTGTGACCTACACCACAAATGGAAAGATGCATGTGACTGGAAAAATGTTGGCTTTGATGCTTGCACAAAAGAAGTGTCTATGTATGTCAAAAGATTTGTGTGAATGACTTCAAACGCCAAGTGAACAATGTGACATTTAAACCAGTGTTATAAACAGTGACAGAAGAACCCGACATATAGGAAAACCAAATTCAGGGAACTATTTCCTTCGTCGACATTGACAAGAATGATAAACCATTCTGAGACAAAAAGTTAGAGACATGGTGTAGAGACGCAAAGAGCATTACAGATAGTCCCTAGAAATTCTAGGGTACCCTTGAATCGACAATGTTGTAGGGTGATTTATTTGTACTTTGATCTTTTTATTGCATTCATCGATGTACGTAACCGTTTGGCTCTAATGTGTTTTTGTATTTCATGCTAAGTTTCAACTCTGAATGCAGAATAAAGGTGTAAGAATATTGTAAAATATCTTGCGGATCCATGCTATTTTCAAAATTCTGAATATCTTCGCTATGGATAAATCTTCCTCGTTTACCCCATCGTCTGCTCTCAAAATCGTTGACGAAATGTTAGATCTGCCTGTTTGGGAGGCAATGTATCTTTGCCATCCCTTATGCATATTGATTGCTGGACGGAGTGGTTCAGGCAAAACCGAATTTGTCAATTTGATCGAGCACAAAACCCACTTAATCGATCGTCAACCCCAGCTAACCTTCAGGTGTTACAAAGAGTGGCAATCGGATTACGACCTCCTTCGAGAAAGTCAAGGAGAATCCATCGTCTTTGTGGAAGGCATTCCTCGCGACGACGACGGGATCGTGTCTGATACGTGTCCACCACATCTGGTCATCTTCGAGTACATGTTGAGGAAGAAAATAAACTTTGGTTTACGCGCAAAGGGCATCATCGTAATGCCAGTATCATAGGTTACAAAACGTTGTTGCAACAAATAAAAGTGAATCGTACCATCAGTATCAATGCTTATTGCGTGATTTTCTTAAAACGTCCTAGATATAAATTTAAAGTGCAAGTGTTAGCCAAACAGTTAGGACCTGCTGGTCTGTTGTATGAGTACGGCGATGCCACAATCAAACACCTAATGCGTATTTACTAGTCGATTTAAACCACACCCGATTATTTACGATTTCGTACCCATCTGTTTCACGACTGGTGCCAAGAAGAAAGGCTAGTCGTTTATACGTCCACGTGGTGTAAAAACCTATAAAAACCGCTGACACTTCGTTTCTGTTTCACAGATTGTCAGCATGACTTCCTGTCAGTCTCATCTTCTGGCCAGATCGATTCGTACCATAAACGGCATCAGTGGCAAAACAAAACTACAAGTACATGCCCATGTGTTAGAAGCCAATCTGAACGAAATTTACGATGGTTTATGGTGACATTTACTTCAAGACATCATTCACTTCACACATCAAACCAAACCTTATCACAACTGGGAGATCGCAGAACCGATACGCATGCCAAAAAATAAAATCATTTTGAAACCTGGAGGTAACGGCTCTCTAGGTGGTGTAATCATTTGTTCTCTCATGAGCCACCCCCAAGACAAAAGCCTTTCCCCAAAGACATTCCAAGAAGAAGAGAGGTGGTGCCAAGACCAGGTCACACCTCCAGAAAAAGAAAAGTCCCAACAAAAAGAAAAACCCCATCCAAAAGAAAAACCCTAACAAAAAGAAAAACCCCAAGAAAACAGTTTCTACTGGAAAGAAAAGTTGTGCTGCTTGGATGCAAACGTACTTACCCAAACCACGCCCCATGGTGACAGTGTCTCCTCCAGGTTCTTCGACCTCGCCATTGCTCGTGATTCCAATCAACCCAAACTGACTCGCGTGTTTCCCAATTTTATGAAAAAAATGGAAACCCATTTCTTAAAGGAACTTCCCCTCCGGCAACGACCTCTTCGTCTTTTGTATCAGCAGCGTCAGCCGCTAAAAAAAAAATTGCCTTCCTCCAAGAAAGAACACAGTCAAAGAGAGTCGGGAATGTTACAAAGTTTATTGGATTTATCTAAGAAAGAACTGTCACGATGTAGGCCGTTGAAAACCCCTCTCTGTCGAGTGATGTTCATCAAGATGATGATACGAAGTATCACTGGAGACGCATTCTATTATGATGAAAGACCTGTGCCAGGCGATTCGCTTCAGTGTTGTTTGCTCCTCAAGAGGAAATATGTCACCCAAAAGAAATGCAGACTACCACCACTCTCCTGCCCAAAAAGGGAAAAGTTAAAGACTACCTCCTCGTTTAGTCATACACTGGAATGTGTTCTCGTTACTGTTGAAAGCCCATCCACCCATGCGGAAAGAACTCGTTCAAACAGTCACGAAAGAAATCATCAATATCGTGTGTAAATGGTGTTTGAATGACTTGAAAGGAACTGTACCTTTGTCCAAGCACAATGGTCAAAAAGAAAACACCCATCAGTCAAAAGAAAAAGAGATTGGTGCAACGCGGAGGAATTTTACCCATGCTGATAGGACTCGTGCTCCAAGCAGTGGCTGCTCCTTTGTTTGAAGGAGGTATTGGACAAGTTATAGCTAGCACCAAGACGTAAGGAGGATGAAGAAGATAAAAAGGACCCTTTTTATAGAAGACCTCATAAGTGTGCTTTGGAATGTCATAGAAGGACAAAAACTGATTTTAGTGCCCTGCAGACGATGGATGTAATTCTGTCTTGACAAAACAAACGGACCCCTAATTTATCTCCCAATCCTAACCTGACCCAGATGATACAGTTACAACACGAGTTACAATCGTTGATGGATCGCACCGATGTTTCAGAAACGGAAAAATTGCAACGGTACGGTCAAGTTTTGCGATTCATGCAACTCTTTCATCAGAGAGCTTCAGATGAAAAAGCTAAAGCGTCTCTGAAATATTTCAAGATCAGGATGAAAAGCACACGTTCCCCAGTGGCCATGACAAACACAGCCACGGGGATGGCAAAGAAAGCAGAAGAAGAGTTTCAAACACAACCATCTACATCAAGAATCGGTTGGATCAAAAAGATGATGGTTGCCCATTTCTTCATCAGAAGAGAAAAGAAAAAAGTGGGACAGAATAAGAATTGATCACCCCTGTTTAGACTTCCTCCTCGACACCTATTGTCCGTCGGACACGTAAAGCTTTACGATCGAAAACAAAAACACACGAAGATAAGAGTAGCATCAGTGAACAGTGGGTGAAGAAAGTCCTGATGGAGAACCTTTCTGCTGACATTCAATCCTGCCCATCGTGTGGATTTTGGAGGAGTTCAATAATGTATCGTGCTGCCAAATCTCAACCGAAAAGTGTACGCTTACCCCGAGCAATGGTTACAAGAATAAGTCACATACAATTTGCGCAAACCCATTCGACGAAAATGTCCCTGAAGTCGAATCAAAGTGGAGGGTATCGATCACCAATGGCAATCCGATTTAGGCGATGCCTCTCATTTGGCCCCCTGCCATCGCGGCTAGAAATATTTGTTTTGTGTCATCGACGACTCTTCAAAATTTGCCTGGGTAGTACCTTTGACTTCCAAAACTAGCTCCGAGCTAGTGTGAAACTTAAAACAGGTGTTGAAGGAATGTGTTTGTCACCCTCTTCGATGGTAGGCAAACAAAGGCACTGAATTTGTGAACTAAGTTTTCAAAAAAGAATTGAAGAAACGAGACATCCATTTTTCCACAACCGATAATCCCGAACCAAAGCCAGCGTCGTCGAACGTTTTCAATGCACTTTAAAAGAAATGATATGGAAATATTTACACATCAGCACACCCTCAAGTATATTGATGTCTTACCGCGCCTGGTCAAAGCTTACAATCAATCTTACCATCGGATGCGCCCCCAAGAAGCGACCCCCGACAACGAAGTGACCGTGTTTGAGCGTTTTCTTGGAAGGTCCTCTACTGCCTCCAAGAAACGTGTACTATTAACGACGGGAGATTGGGTGCACATTGGAAAAGCTAAACGCATCTTCGAGAAAGGTTATTTACTGAACTGGACCAACGAATTCTTTCGTGTCGCTAGACGAGTGCAAAGACGTCATCCTCCTGTCTATAAATTGCAAGATATCAAGGTGAAGTGTTAAAAGTAACTTTCTACTTGCCCGAATTACAAAGAGTGGCCAAAAACGAAGAAGACGTATACGACATCGCAAGTCATCGTCTATAAAAAGAAGTGATCATCATGCCGTTCGACACAGTAGTAACGACCGCTCCTTCTCAGAGGTCTTCTCTTCAAGATCTACAGGAACAACCCTTGTGAGTGTGGTGCCAAGAACGTGTGCCTAAAACGCAAATCGTGTTGTTTGCAAAATAATTGTGGACCATTCTATACAGCAGTTGCATCGCTTGCCTTCTATCCAATCTTCCCAGAAATATACCAGTAACAACGGTATCCTTGCGACCATCGCCAGTCACCCCTAAAACAGTAGTAACAACTCTCTTTTGGAAACTCCCATTACCTCGAGTGACCCACCCCCGTAGAGCAGAACCATCGAATTATGAATAACCAATACAATTTAACTTTACCCAGCAACAGTTCCATGGATGTGTTTTCCAAGAACACCTTGTGCAATTTCGCGGCCAAATTACCTCATTCATCCCACATAAGTCCTAAATGTCAGTGGAATTCAAACGGCGTTGACAGTGGAAATCCCGAACAAACAAGCGCAACAATACGTGGATGCAAACGATCCAAAATGAGCGGTGCCAGTCAATCCCCAATTAAATATCTATGCCATGAACATTACTTAATTTTGAATACTATTCCTCTTTGGAGATGGAGGATGAGGATGTCTTTGAAGTAGAAAACGAGAAAGAAATAGACAGTCATGAAGTCGAGATGGCCAGAACAAGATGAAATTTAATCTCTTCTTTTACTAAGCACCTGGCTGAAATTACAGCGCAGTCCCACTAACATTGTTATGGAAGTCAAAACGATCATCCAAGTCAAATTCAGCACGATAAATGCATGATGATGAGCCATGAAGAAAAGTTGAACAGTTTTGTGATGACGCGCTTGGGGTCCCATCTCCGAGGAGAAAGTATTGCATCAGTGGTGTAAAGACTTGCATGACCATTCCTCCACTCCACTGACTTCTTTGTAGATCGAACGCATCGAAACTCTTTCCACAGAGTAAAGTGGAGCTACTTAACAGACATTTTCAAAACAAACCTTAGGATTGAATTGATAGCTCAATAATTGCCATGAAAAAAAAAGAAAACTTGAATGCCTGGGAACTTCATGACCTTCTGAAGCACAGTTCGTGCACAGCTTCTTGGAATCTTGTCGCAACCATAAAGACATTCAAGTCTATCTCATCAACACCGTCGACAGTCATCAACCAATAAAAGTGTGATATTTAGTTAAGCCAACAGGTCGTGGGACAATAAAGTCCCAAACGACCTGTGAGGGCTATGAGTGGGAATGGACCCAACACACACTCATCCTGCTGAAACGCATGTCTACTGCAGTGTGAGACGTCGAGTTTGATTGGGCAATTCTCATATGTCGTCAACCCGGTTCCGTGCGTACACGCTCTAAGGGGCACCTGATTTCTAGACAAGTGGAAATAGGCCCACACATTTATCTTTTGATGTCCGGGCAAGGAGTGGAGGTAGGGACCTGAACGGAGGCCCCAAACGTCAACCGGAACGTCTCCGTAACGCCTAGGAGTACTCGATTTTAATTGATACCCAGTTATATAAAATGGGAAAGATTCTATTGCCAGTTTTGTGTAAGCCACAAGCCTAATTAGAGTCACGGCTATGAGTTATAAATTTACGTTGCATTCGTCATATGGCATGCGCGACGGATTAATTTTCAGTCCAATGATCACATTATCCGCCGCTTGTATAAATTCATTAGATTAATATAAGGGCATAAGTCTTCGTTTTCTCGTTTATCATTATAATTTATGGATATAATAACCATACCGCCGGTAAAAAATAATGCACGGATTTATACCGGTAATAGTCAGGATTGCCACACAATACATATATCTTACGGATTTATACCGGTATTAGCGACTGCATGTCTTTTATTTATGGATTTAAACCGGTGATAGCCATACCATGCCATAACTTAGGGATTTATGCCGGTATTAGCCATGCCATGCCATGCCAATAACTTACGGATTTATACCAGTATTAGCCATGCCATTCTTATGATTTATGGATTGTTACCGGTGATAGTTATGCCATGCCTATAATTTATTTATTTATACTGGTAATAGCCAGGGTTTATACCGGTGATAGCCATGCAATGCGTGTAATTTATATATTTATACCAGTATTGGCCATGCTTTGCTTTAGATTTATGGACTGTTATCGGCGATAGTCATGCCATGCCTATAAGTTTGGGATTTATACGGTAATATTCAGGATTTATACTGGTGATAGCCATGCCGTGAGTATAATTTATGGATGTTTACCGGTTATAATCATGCCATTGGTAAAATATAATTGTTAGGCATTGTTGTAGCATGTGCCTTTATTTTGGCAGCATCTTTTTATTCCTTTATCATGCAATCTATATCCATTTCAGAGACCATGGCGAATAACGTAAAATTTGTCAGAATATTCACCGCTGCAGCTTGCATCCTCTGTATTCTGACACCAATACTGAGTATAATCCCCATCTGCATATTTGAATTGTAAGTATAAACATTGTTTCACACCTTCATTATCTCTTGGGTCTTGCAAACTTAACTATTGCTTCTCTTCAAAATGAAACGGCCAGGCAAAATTTTCACCTCACAGACACGAATATAATGGCATCAAGATTTATAAGATAATGTCGCCATGAGGTCTAACAATTTTGAGCAATGACATTATGGAAGGTTGCAAATGAAGCCATTATCATAGCAGTCGAATAAACAAATGATCGTCTATCGTTTAATCCTCAATACATACACATTCGAGGCCGCAGAGTTTTGTCATCCTCTAAGTTTCAGCCGGTAGACAACGACTGTGTAAAACAAAAATAACTTTCTACAACCTTCTCCTTCACGGGGTTCATTCTGTAGGTCACCCTAACCGATGAGTGTTAACATCCCGACCTAACTGTTCCATTGACTTATATATGGCTAATTCGTAAACATCAAATGAATATACGTAAAATACGTTTTTAATGGATTAACCCGATGAAAAAAAAGCAAAAGAAATCACTTAGGGTCCAACAGCTGGAGTTGCAAAATTATTGTACACATCAAAAAAGCACAGTCTGTTGTTCGGAGTATAGTGGAACATTTCATCCAGATACAAAGGTAGACCAAAAAACCCTAATTTGGTTGTCAAAACCGACATGTTGTTTTATTTTAAGAAATTAGATCAGATAAATACTTTTAATCATAATTAGTTAAAAAGGGATAATGAAGACAGCTTCCAATACTGGCAAACGTGAAGCAAAGTGTATATGAAGACACACACCCACCCACCCGACCAAACATATTATATTTTGTCATGATGTGGTCTGATTCATCGAACGATAGAACCGATATATGATGTTTTGAAACAGTATTTTAAGCAGGCTGAATAGTTGATTTTTTTTTTACCCACCGACACAAACTTTGAACATGAGTGTCATTTTTATTAATATTTGCAGTGCTGGAGGACCGATTAATATTTGCAAACACACCCGTATTTCGTGGTATAGTGGGACTAGCTCTTGTATAAAGATATGCTAAATTCTGGGGGATTTTGCCTTAAATTCGAGGGGGTGCCTTCAACTCAATTCTCAAAAGAAAATTAATTTCTATGAAAATTTGTTTTTGCCGTGCTAATATCTTACAGAGAAATTATATATTTATTGTCATTATTAAAGAACAAGACAAATCGATACTCCCAAGTTTTGCAAGCTACCCCGACTATTGGCCGGCTGAAGGGCTAGCAAATATGCCATGCACGTAAAACTTGCATTGCAAGTCTATGTATGCTTACCATTACACGGGACCATGTATGTATATTTATATAATAAGCCATGGAATAGTAATTCCAAAATGCGATTCTTTCACGTTAGCGTAATATATAGAGAATGCGGAGGCATTTTTCCATCAGTCTCCTAACTTCAAGTATGAATTATTTGTTACGTCTCTGTGGTCTTTAACCTAAGAAAAATAAAAGAGCGAAAACCAACAACATAAGTAAGTTCAGCAAATAATGAACTTCCGACGAATATAAACTGAATATTTAAAGAGAACTAACGGTATTCTGAATCAAATCCCAAATAGTCCTATAAGTTCCATTACAAGTCCAAATGAGTAGAGCATTTCGAATGAATTCCAGTGCTGTTCCGAATGATTTCCAATTATAAATTTGTTTATGTACCAATAGCCTTGAATAATGCAGTCTTGATGTATTTCATTGATTTAATTAAAAATGGGACTACAAACACGTCCAAGGATTATGCTCACACAAGTGTCATGTATATGTAATTTAATTATTTGTTTGTTAGTTTTCAATTTTGTATTCCATTACATCTTACTGTAATGATAACTTTGTCTACTGGATTTGACATTTTTTTTTCTTCAGTTCAGTTCTGTTTGACCTGACTTTTCTATTTTACTGATAAACAACCAGTAGTAGAAACACTGTATCTAGTTACTGACCTTGATTCTGAACCAATAAGGTTTCTGGTAAACAACTTTATATTTTTAATTTTTTCCCCAGAGTAAGAACCATTGATTTCAGTTAACGCCATACTGGGAATAAGTGATGTTAGGCATGTAAAAAGCTTCTATGTTGTTCTAGAAGGGTGACCAAGTGACGCTCATACGGGAATCTGTTTTGTGTCTTTAATTAGTGTATAATTGTTTTCTTGATAGAATTTGTGCAGTTAGTTCTCAAAACCTTTGACATACAAAGGTGTTTTGTTGTGACCAGTTTGAGTTGAAATTCTATTTTATGGAATACAAGTGATTATTTTCCCTGAAAATATAAGTGCTCCTATGAAATTCTTGGATAAAGACATTCATTGAAATTTATTCTGAATTCAAAACTGGAATATTATTTTCTGTTATTCAACAATGAACTGTTGACACATCAGTACGACGCTGACCACAACAAACGTCATCGCCTTCCATTTAGAATTTCATCGGGACTCGAACTCAGGTTCATTTTAGGCTTTTTAATAATAGTTCTTCTATTTTTTTAATTCTTGGATTAATTTTGGATTTGATTCGTAAAAGCGTACGTTTTTATCTCATTTTTACCTTGATTTTCTAGGGAAATGAATTATTTGTTAAATTTTACAAAGCTTGTTGTCTTCACTCTTCTTGTTAATTTTTGTAAGAGCCTAGACACGTAACACAAACATTGAGGCATATCATGTAAGAACACGTGGTCGTGTACCGTGGTCGTGGATCTTCTGACCCGTGTACGTAATATTATGATAAATAGCGGTTTTGTTGAATACCGATGATGGTTGATGTCTACCCAACCCCATGCCATTCCTCTTGCGTGCGTATCTGTGGGTACCTGTGTGTAACTTTCACGCTTGGGACTGTGAGCGTGATAAATAGATTAGTAAAAATACAAAACCTTTATTATCATACTACATTCTGTTTTCAAATAAATAAAACAATGTACATATATGACATATCACAGAAGATGCAAATTGATACAAGATATTTGGCAATTTTGCTAGAAGAAAGCACACACCAAGGATCTATAAATAATTAGTATGTACTGATATTAAAATTTTAAATGAAGCCAAATCAATAAGTAAAATGAGTAAGTAAACAAATACAATAAACACCAATAAAGCAGGATTAAAAGCGATAGAAACTCAGTAAAACTTGACACAGACTTGTTAAACACAAGTTCATTGTTAGAGGAAGCTAAGTATTACGACACAGAGCACATCGAAATTGAGGCTCGTACCGTCTCCGAATCAGCCTGCGGAATTCTTGTAAATAACAAATTGATTTTAATCCTTGGGCAGGCTTCATCTTTAAACAAGGCGTACCGTACTTTCTGGTCCGTAAAACAGGTCTTCACAATATCTAAGGCTTGATGTTTTATTTCTGTCACTTATGTCATATTGAACATAATGCAATGTAACTAATAAAACTATTTAATTAATGTGTATATGAAATAGATATATGGAGGTTCTAAAATGGGTAATGATTTAATATTGAATTTATTAAACGAGTTCAATAATGTTCAACTTTTTTTAAGCCTTGATTATTCAACGAATTTCATAAAATTAATATTAAATTATTACCCATTTGAGATTTTCTTTATCACATAGTTTTTATTTTAATGGAAATATGACTGAAAGAAGTGGAAATAATTTATTAATTCTGATCCAGACGACGAACTGTTCATTTGTTGCACATAAAAAACTGTTCCTTGAATTTTCGCTCTGTTCAATAAGTAGTAAAATGTATTAGTTTTATTTTTACTAATTGTAATTCAAAGGGTGACTTTCCTTCTGAATAAATAGAATATTTAACTCAAAAACATAAATTTTCAACACAGAATGCATATTCATGTTCCGTATGATGTCACATAGATTTAGGTCGGTTAGAGAAACCTTTAACATTTAGAGTGTGTCACTATCAGTTACACTTACAAGCATTCAAATTGTTGGATATGTGAAGGGATGTTTATGGATGTAAATATTCCAGATATATAGCAATGCATTTGTAACCGGATATTTACATTATTCGATTTGGAAGAGTAGACTATTTTTGACCTAGACAAATTTGGAATTGGATCACATCATAAGAGCTATTTTACGGCGTAAAATTGCTGTCTTTGGATAACATTCTTTCAGTTTGGAGACCATTTTATGTCCACATTGTTCTGTGAACAAAAATGAGTTTGTTTCTCTCCTATACGTTAACATTTAAACCACTCTTGCATATAGGGTGGATTCCATATCACAGGTGTACCACCCAACACATTCCACACGCGCACTATGAACTGACCAATTTCTTTAGTATTATTATTTGTTGTTGTTATTCTTGTTTGGGATTAAGGCCGGTTTTCAGCGCATGATAATCTATAGATAGCTTAAGGGGCCCATGTGGGGGAACGTGCGCCATATAGACAGACGTGACCTTTTCACCACATTTCCTTTAGGTTCGATTGGAAAAAAGGGAACCGAAATGTTAGTAGTAATAGTAAAAACAAACATTTCCAGTAGGAAACTTTCCAACGATCGTAGCCAATCAGTAATGGGAATACTGCACAAGAATTTCATCTGCTTATTTTGACCAAACAGAGTCGTTTAAAGTGATATTTAACATGTTGTCAAATCTATAAAACTCAGCATACTATTTGAGAAGTGTACCCACTATTTGATAACCTATGTTATTTATGATAAAATGTCAAGAACAAGCTACTTACTCTCTCTCTGTCTCCGTCACCCCATGTGTATATTAGAGACATCCTCAGTTTGCTTAAGAATGTATTACCTGTTTATTGAAAACGTTAGAACAGTAATTTCCAAACATTGTGTTTAAAGAACGAATAAAAAAAAAAACAGGAGTAAAGAAGCAAAGGTAAGTGAGAAATAATTCCCCAGATCTGAACTGTATGCGACATTGTACACCATTGCTTGCATCTGATCTCCTGAAGTAACACTGACATTAAGAGACAGTATTACCTGTTGAGATTAGCAATGAAAATTTCTGACAGAAGTTTGGCACTAATGTCGTTGCAGGAAGAACGATTACTAAACTAGTCTGCACTGGACCTCAGTTGCATTTTCCTCTCGGAATAGGCAGTCGCTACATACAATCGAAATTAAACAACTATTATACCATATGTGTTTATTATGATACATGTAAGCGTAACCCTTAAATTTAATTTACTTATTTATTATGCATGCCTAAAATATGTTATCATGGAGGATTAAGTAGACACTGATTTCTTATTTCAAGATCTTAAATTAGTAATAAATATATTTATGATTGATATATTAGGTAAAGGTTGACGTTGAGAGAAATTTAATGAAAATGTTATTGGTATTTCAGGAGAGATGGAAACATGATTGGTTGTGCTGGACCTGGTGTAGGCATCTCAGTACTTTATGCCCTAATTATATTGATAAACCGGGTACGTATATTGTTGAAGAACAAATATAAACATTGTATTCAATATATATTTGTATGGATTAATATGTGGCAGTTTGGATGCTCATGACAAAAACACTTTGCCGTACATATATATATATATATATATATATATATATATATATATATATATATATATATATATATATATATATATATATATATATATATATATATATATATATATATATATATATATATTGAGTTAGTATGGATGGATATCAAAGTCATGCTAGATATCAGTTATGGAAAAAGCATAAGGTCAAAGAGTAGCAAAGGAGAAAGTACAATAACAGCTGGAATTATTATTTCTTAAGCGTTTACTGGATTTGGGCAAATTCGTTACAATTTGTTTCCAAGGCTTTCAGAGATTAGATTAGTTTACCTTAAAGACTAACAACACAGAGAGATATTTAGCTCAGCAAAAGTAAATTAAACGGTATTTATGATATTATCAACAAGGCAATATTTCACCATGCGATAAACTATGTCAAGGCATTATTTGACAATGCGATAAACCATGTCAAAGCAATATTTGACAATGCGATAAACAATGAAGAATTTATTTTCATCATCGACCAATACAATCTCTATAAGGAGATGCTGAATCAGGAACACTGTTTTCAACACTAGAGAAGACTAAGACACATTATAGACGAACAATAATTCTTTGGAAAGAGGGGTAGTAATTGTAAGACAAGGGATATTAAAAAATCTCGGAAGAAAATCAGTAAGATCTAAATATTTCAAGTAGCAAAAGTATCTTTTTGAACTGGATGTTACAATGAGTATAGATCGTGAGAAGATAAACAGGATACCAAAGGATGAATTTGGTAGGAACTCTAGTGTATTTCACATTAAGTTTAGAGCTCATGATGCTGTGATTAAATTGTATGTATTTTAGTAATACAGAATGATTAGCTGCTACCCTTGTCTTCTATCATTAATTGTATTAAATACATTTAATTAAAATCTTTGCATACATTTATTAAAATTGATTCGTAATGAGAAATATGTCTGATGCTCTCTCAACAAAGTACTTTGTCGAGCAATATCTAATAATATTAATATATCAATATTTAATAATATTATCAGATAATAATGGCTGAATGATAAGCACTTCTTAGGGTCAGGTCCATAGTATCTGCTTATTTAAATCTACCAAATGAATCAAAATATATCCGAGTACAAGGTTTTACGATGGATAGTGAAACAAACATTGTGCCAACAGAGAGACAGACATTACTCTAGCTAGATATTTATTGTCAGATTTAATGGTAGAAACGTAACTAATGATGTCACAAAGTGACAAAGTACACGCTCTTAACTAAAGTACATATTTTGACGACGAAAAACGGTGTATATTATGTTATCCAATTTCGTTATGACTTTAAAATACTGTGCTCATACTTCTGAACAATGTGACGGTCAACAAGATTATTCTAGAACGTTTTTCTTTTTTATCAAAGCACTGTTTACAAGTTGAAGCTGTTTCTACCAATATATAATTAAAGTTACTTCGAATCCCATGAAGCCAAGTGCTACTTTTTGTACTGCATCGCGGCATTTTACTAGTACAATTCTTATGTATATGCCACAACAATAAAAGCATCACTACTGCTTCTACTATCACAGCCACATTAAATATTCAGCGCCTACGGGTTTGACAAATATTACATACACTTTTATTTTCAAATGCAAGATATGTATTTTCCATTATACAGAGGTACGTGTTTTCAGTCTTCCGATGGTTGAGGAAGTTTGTATTCCCTCAAAAGAATCAAGATGACAATTACATTGCGGGAAAAATAAACACTGACCATAGGAAACATTTCATCAGGACCTTGAGATCTTTTGATAAGCCCGAAAGAAGAGAAGGTCTGTATCTCATTGTTATTTTGCCCTGATAGTCCAACTTGCAGAAACATAAAACAATCAGAAAAGTACGTCAATAAACTTGAAAAAAGAAGTGATTGCTAAAAAAGAATAACTAAATGCACTATGTTACGTCAGTTTAATTCAGAGGATACGATAACCAAGTAATGTATGCTAGTGGACTTCAGTACTTTGATAAAACGATGTTACGCGATCAATCCACTTCGCACAACACTTAACACAGGACAATATATGACAGCCACTTCCGACAGTATCATTCTCTGAGGTTTAATATGTTACTCTGAATAGCGCATCCTCGATAGGCGGTAAAGATGAAGGATGTTACTTCGCTCTTACGACATGCTAGCTAGCATTGCAAAGCTGACGACCTAGACATCTAGTGCATCTAAGTAGATGTACTTCATTAATTCTGACAATAGGTGGGCCTAAAACGTACGGCTGTGGTATTACTGCCTTACCTAATAATACTTCATTCGAAACTCGTTAAGCTATAAGGAATGAAACATATATTCAGTATACAGATGAAATAGACACTTGGCTGTTGTTCACGCTTTTAGCTTTTCGGTGATTTGTGATGAAACTAGCTTGAAGTTTTAAAGGTGTATACCCTGACATAATTAAAAGGCCTCATATTACTACGGAAACTATTATAAATTATCATGTGTCATGGACCAACAGACTTATTAGTTGTACAACATTTACAATATTCAAATATACAATATCTACAAAAATGGTAATATGTATTGCTTTAAGAATCATACAATTATGACGAGATATTACAAATTGGATCCTTAGTGTCTTTGGCAGAGATAACTGAATACCATATTTCTGTAAATTCTTAAGGTTTGATCTGTAAAATTAAGCACACGAAACTATTAAATAAAAATGAAATAACTCACTATATTATCTTTATTTTCTATGTTAACTTTAATTTCTGTATAAATGTTTCAAGATGTTCATTTCATTATGCCGCTTAATAGTGACAATGATGATGTGTTTAAAATCACAAACCCGTTGATTCATAGAGGTCCTCGCGTGATACGGAAGCGCAAAGACGCAGAGACTATTAAAGATGAAAATTACAAAGCTTTTGCAAAGATTCTTGAAACGTTGCAAAACTTCACCAATACAAAGTCAGTAAGGTTGTAAACAGATGGTGGAAGTTCAACTGCATATTTGCCTGTTTAACACTTTCAGTGGGTCGAGTTACATTAAAACACAACATGTATTTGGTAGCAAGTAGTAATCAGTGTTATAAATGATGACAATCAATGTTTTGAATGGGCGCTCTTGTTTGTGTTACATACCGCGATTGATAATCAACCAACCTAAGTTTGGTAATATAGAATTTTCCTGTACAAGATATTAATATCGGTAGGTATGAGTAACATAATCGCCGTCATTGTATGTATTTGGAATACTTGCCTGCAGCCGATTAGACAATCAAGATACACATGCAGTCAGTTTAATATTGACTTGTTATAGTTAGATAATCTAGAGGAGTGGTACCATTATGAGTGGATAAAATTAGTCTAGAGGAGTGGTACCATTATGAGTGGATAAAATTAGTCTAGAGGAGTGGTACCATTATGAGTGGATAAAATTAGTCGAGAGGAGTGGTACCATTATGAGTGGATAAAATTAGTCTAGAGGAGTGGTACCATTATGAGTGGATAAAATTAGTCTAGAGGAGTGGTACCATTATGAGTGGATAAAATTAGTCTAGAGGAGTGGTACCATTATGAGTGGATAAAATTAGTCTAGAGGAGTGGTACCATTATGAGTGGATAAAATATTTCTCGAGAATAGTATACAGGTATAGTAGGTACGAGGTTAAGAAATTTCCATGCAGACATTGCATGCACGCATGCATGTACTGCACAACAGTTGCTTGACGAGCATAATTTTACTACAGTGAAATCAGGGAATAGTCAGTGTCTGAAACGGTCTGAAATTTACAGCAGTGCTACGAAAGATGAAGTTAACGCATATCGTCATTAAAAGTCCCATGTGGAGTTTGTTATAATGCAGTTAGATGCAACGGGCAAACTGAGCAACCAATGTTGCACTACGTCCAGAGCTCTAGCGTCCCAAGTACAGTAGAGCTGTTTCTTGGATATTGCGAGGTTTCAGTTAAACGGAATCCTGCAACAGTTCTCAACCCACGTAGACATGATTATAACTAATGATGATGCATGCAGGTTTTCCGTTGCCACACATTATTGGATTTGTGACCGTGCTTTTATTTCCACTGATGCCAAAGTACACGATTACTATCACACTGCTGACAATTACTTAAGTACAGCACACAGCGGGAAATCATTTTGGGCGTTGGTAGTTAAATTTGTCACAGCGCATGTTTAGCTAATCACTCTCGAGCGGCCTGGACGGTGACATTTGGCTCGCTTGCGAATTTCTCTAGGGCAGCTCCAACGTTCCAATAAACGCAAAGACTGAAGTAGATCGCGGACAAAATATTCTAAGAAGCTATGATCTTTTTTTAGCTATGTTTGTTTCTTCAATTAAATCGATTTTCTTTTACCTCCAGTTAGAAACTTTGCCTTCATACCTCTTTCTCAGTGTATGATTGATATCATTTAAGTCACGGATGAGATTTATATCAGCACTTTGCCGCGTGCTGATATCACTTGATACTTGGTACGCGGGATTTTAGGTGCCTGTGTCCCAGACCCACTATAACTGTATCCAAAGATATGCTTTTCATCAGGGCATTTACTACATGGTGTTCACGGTAAATTCAATAACGCAGCAGCTACATCACCATATACATTTTTAAACTCTTGTTTGCCTTTATCATTGAAAATAGAACAAACGTTTTTCACAATCGTTACCTTTCTTGTTCCACGTCGCACACATTATAAAAACATAATTGTTTTATACAACATGTGATATTCCAAATGGAATAACGAAAGAGAAAATGCTACAATTTTATCGTCATTGCCTTTTCTGCGACTCATAGCCCTGACCACCAAACAAGTTGACATGTTTCCAAACGCAGATCGAGCGTTGACAATTGATCAGGCCTGATCAAGGAAAACTCTGGTGTTGTTCAATCTGATTTTGAAATGGTCAACATGGGATTGCATGCACTTGATTACATTGTCGGAGGAGGATGAGATATGTTATCGTGTACTCAGGGATTTTATGGAAGAGCTTCAGTCTTGGCCCAGAAGCCAATTACCCACCATTTATTTCTTTTCTACAGTAGATGAAGCTCCTACCACTTTGATCTGAGTCAGGATGATCTTGTCGTGTACGATGATGTGATTCTCAACATCTAGATAACCCCATAAAAACATTTTCCACATGTCGACAAAGAAACATAGACGTGTTCTGTGTTAATCAGTAATACTAACACAAGACAACCGCACCATGTTAATAATATTTCGTGGCATTGGTATCGCAAGCTGTATTTACTTGGGGAGCCGCCTACTATTGACTTGATTAGTTGACCACGCAGGTATCGCGCTGGTCTGGATATGGCAATTTAAAAGATTATGATAACAAAGTCAAAAGCAGAGAAAACTGCCAGCGATCTCATAGCAGAGCACCTGGAACTTCTTCGTGATTATATAGATGTCCGTGAACGTATCAAGGATATGCTGCTGTCCAGTTAGACTGATTAGGGAAGATCTAACAGATAGTTTCGATCAAAAGTGTCAGCAATGACGAGAACAAAATAAAAACAGGATCAAGCTTGTAATATGTTCAAATGTGCTAAGAATATCAAACCACGGAGACTACTGGAGGCTTGCCAGAGGATTTTGGAGAATCCAAGAAGACACTGGAGAGGACGATGTAATCGCAAAAAGCACCCAGGTACTTGACCAGTAGGTTAGAGAGGATTTCACAAGTACCACGCACATACAAGTCGTAGATGAAAAAACCTGCTCACTATTTTAAAGAACCAGGTCACCAAGGTATTTTAATGATTCCCGTGTATTTTGCTGTTAACAGACCCTCCGAATGGAAATATCACATGTTGAAAATGCCATCGAAGGCACGTCGTAAACGCATGGACCTTTAATGGCCTGAACTGGTATTTCAGGCATAAATAGTAAAGAAATATTACACTGGTGATTAGTGTAATCATTTTACGAATACATAGACACACCCAAATACGAACACGGATCCTCGCACCAAGCCCAAACTTTATCCACGCCTCCAATGGAATGATTTCCCTCAGTCCAAGAGAAAAGACAGCAACATCAACAGTTATAGCAATTACACACCGTCATGAACCCCAAGCAAACACTTATCTGTAGGCGAACTTACGCGGGAAGAACATATTACTATGCTTCGAGATTAAACTAAAGCACTTCGCAAGCAGTTTGTAAAAAACCGACACAAACATAGGATCAACTTTCAAAGAAAGAAGGCCTTGGTGGTCTCAGTAACCCTCGCGATCTTGCGGATCGGCTAGAAACAGTCATGGGGTTAGTTCGTGCAGGCAGAAATGCACAATAAGTCATTAATGAGGCCGCATCGACTTGTCAGCATTTGCTCATCAACAACATTATGGACCCAGGAGAATTTCTCACGTTGATGCATAAACTTAAGGAAGACATTGATGATGTATAAGACGAAGATCGTTCGTACATCACCGATTGTTAATTCTGAGGCGATTCTTTACGAACTCACTGCTGCGATGCATGTCGTTAAAAGCACAACCCGGAGTGTTACCTCGATGATTACAATCTCCTCATCCAAACCAGAACTGTATGCTACATTTCTGTTGTAATCACCGCGGGAGGAAGGGGGTCGCGCACTCGAGATCGCACTAGCGCAATTACGTGCTTATCGCAGCTGGCATAATAATGGATCGCGGCCGTTCGGATGCTTCAACGCCAATAACTCGTTCGTGTTTCCGTCTGACTCTGACACCACCTGGAAAATAGTGGGACTTTCCACATGCACTTATGAGCTTGAATGAATCAAAGAAGCGATCTGTCGGAGGATCACATTGGTGACCAAACGCGATTTTAAACTTTACATTCATGAACATGACCTACGCTAATATCTGCCATCTTGATCGAATCTGCAACATACACGGTTGATGTTGTACAGTCATCTTTGACAACGGTTCTTGGCCGGCATGATGATATTAAGATCCTTGGACCAAATAATTCTCAGTGCAGGACCCGACAGTACCATTTACAATATTGTGCTAGAGATTGTCAGAACTACCTCAACGATTCAGGTTAATCTGAACTGTGGCGACCTGTGATGCTTTCAGTGGCGTTATGAAACCTTGGGATTGACATCGCGAGCGTCGCAGGGTTATATATTGTTTGGGTTTTCCTCGCACGATCTAATATCGATTACTCCCACGCCCGTGTATCTTCCATGCAATAATCCCCGTTTCAGAAACTTTGTTTCATCCTTAATGTTCATTACAAATACATCATGTGCCTACCACTGGAGGCCTTGGCAAAAAAACTGTGGACATCGACCTGATATTTAATAAAATGACAAATCGTACCGGAGGTGTAATACCTGTGCGCGTTGTCAACGCGAGAAAACCTTTTACATGGCAGTTTACAAATAAAAATGTTTATCTAAGACACAAGTGGGCATCCGGATTAGGTAATATATACAGCAGCTGTTGTTCAGCATGATTCTTTTCATCTGCATCTTCAGTTTCACTGCACTCAAACTTTCAAAGGTGAATTCGCTTAACGCGTGCTAGGAGTTTTCCTGAGCGATTCCACTCTACACGTATCGAAATTTATTAAAACTTTCATAAAGTTGATTTCAGGGACACACATACTCACTTTAGACAGAAAATGAAACGCCAATGAAGCAATTTGACATGATAATACTGTATTTGTTGATAGTAGTGTTTAGTCATCTAAACTTTTACTTTGGATGCCATTATTGTGTTCATCAGTGGCAACAAAAGCGAGTTTAACATAATTTATGATGTATAGCAGAACATCTTTAATTTCATATCACGCGATAATCACAGACTCAAAGCAAACGGTTGAAGAGGAGGATTTCCATGGCAAATTAGTACTCAACAAGGTGTCGGTGCTACATCGTTAAGTCCGATGAAATTTTCACCACTAGCAGCGATTGTGGTATCGGTAAGGTTAAATGGTCACCAAGATCCCACCGTAAACATTTACTCGACTTTGGCAACTATAGACTGCTGAAATTCCGTACCGGGACCGGGACCAAAGTCTTGACACATGCTTGAAAATTTCCCATCACGATCTTCGTACGTTGCATCCGATTTATTAATGTAACCTCGAGTAACTGGACCTTGTTAAGCTATCCGTAGTGGACATGTACCTTAAAGCAGGATATATTGATATCATCCTCTGACAAGTCTCTGTTGTTGCAGGGCTTAAGTGGCCGAATGTGGGTTATTGAGGATTTCTATAGTAGTAACATTGTAATTGAACCTGCTACGTTTTTCAAGGATAATGTTCTATAATGAAGTGAAGGTTAGTCTTAACTCTAGGCAGCTTGTAAATATAAACAGCGAAATAGGAAACAATAGCAGTGTCAGATTGAGGCCTTCTCCAAAGCAGAAAAATGATCTGCTTCATGCGGCGGAGAACCCCCCACCTCGATGACATTAAAATTACCCGTGTAACAGTTTTTGGACACCGACGAGAATGATCTCTTCAGAAACTATTAAATAGTGTGTTTAGTCAAAATAATAACTAGTTAGAAATGCGTGTGCGTGTTGCGCCTGAAGAAGGCCAGCCTGGAGAGCAATTATACTTCGCGATGATATTACTAATTAGAGATCTACCATAATATATCCTCAAACTTACCGATGTGAGAAAAAAAAATCGAAGCGGAAAAACAGCTGCGATATAAAATCACCCAGAACTCGTGAAACATTCTGGCTGTAGATTCTATTTACGGAATCACTCCGTCAACCACAGGACCTGGCGTGAATCACGACTGCTGAATCTATTACAGACATACCAATCTGAATTATTCTTTGAGCCATATGAACAGTAACCGTTGTATGTGTGTGGCAGTTTATAGTGATGCACTGAAGCATCATGCCACAGACATATGGCATCATGTTCCACCGAGTCACTTTATCCTGACACCAGGCCGACCATTCCTAACACGAACCTCTTAATGCTGAACACCAAGCAAGGCAGCTGCTAGCACCATTTTTATAAGTCTTTTGAATGACTCGGCCTGGGTTCGAACCCGTGACCTCCTGCATCCGAGGCGGACGCTCTAGCCACTAGGCCACCGGAGCGGTGTGTAACCGTTGTAAATGGCGGCGCTGATAAATAATCTCGGTACGGATGTGTTCGCTAATACGTGTGTATTCAGAATTTCTCTTGGCGGCACAAATAAGTCTCTAGAATTACCAAGCTATACTCGATAGCTACTGAGGATGAATGATTAGATGGCTGAGTTCGACATTGTGAGATCGGAAAACCACCGGTGACTTCAAACGCAGATACAGAACCGGAGCTAGCCAAAATTGACAGTGGATTTACAGGCAGAGACAATGGAGAAAATGTTTGCAAGTGGATTTATGCTTTCAGGATTTTGAACCATAAGGATCAATGTTCTGATTTCGCAATCAGTGATTTACAATAATACTAAGATAATAACTCTTTTGTTTGGTTACTGATCTAGGTTGAAATCGTCTTCCCCACATGGTTATCATCTGTAATGGGTGCATCATGGTAACGTTGTTTCGAGCCGCATGCGGATTATAATCGCGGGTTCGCGCTTGGGTTCAGATCCGTGCTCGTGTTTTCTGAGGACAATGTCACAGGGGTTGGGGTGGCTGAAGGCTTTGACTTAGATCAATAACACAAGTACAAAACCCTATTATCATATTTCTATCCTTAATTGTCAGCTCAGGTGACTTCTGGTTTTTTAATTTCTGTATCGATGAAACAATTAGGGGTTAGCGACTTAAAGTCTGAAACGGCCACTACATGTTACATGTAGGTCGCCTTGTAATGGTAGAAAGGTATTTGAAGGGTTGTTTCCCTTTAGAACCTAAAACAGTACAATCACATTGATGCACATAAGGAGCGTCTACGAAGATAATAAAAATGGAGTAGTAACTCATAATTCAATCTATGTTTAATCTATGTAGATTCATAATTTGCTTTTACCCAACGTGTCAGCCTCTGCAACATACGCTTGTGGTCTGAAAAAATGTTTAGACATTATTATTATTATTATTATTATTATTATTATTATTATTATATCACTGTCAGATGAAACGTGTTCGATATGTCTACAAGGCAGAAGCAGGTTAAAGAAATTCAGTGAGCTACCATGTAAACATGGTAAGTGCCATGCTCCAATTTTTAGTCATTTCAAGATTATTCAATTTATCCGTTCTTTCTCTCTTTCTTCTTTCTTTGTGTTCTCTTTTTCCTTAACCGACTGTGTGGAATTTAGAATTGCCGAGTTTAATATTATATGGAAAAGGTTCCAGTTGTTTATTTCCATATATGGAAACGGTTGAGTTGTTTATTTCCATATATGTAAAAGGTTCTGGTTGTTTCCATCTGATGTTCACGATAAGATAATTTTAGTTTATACTTCAAGATGGCATACGCCTTGCCTCTACCTTCAAAGAATGTGCTATTATGCCATCCTTAAATACCGTGCTAAGATGTTCGATTTTAATCACTGAACCTAAACTATGCAAACTTGTCCTAGTACGATTGTTTATATTGTTAGCTAATCAGGAGTTTCACAATTTGCAGTCTTCCATAGGAATTGCATCTTACTGTGGATTAAACGACAAGATGAACCCAGTTGTCCTCTGTGCAGAAACAAAGATCTGCATGGTATCTCGCAGTTTCGAGAAAATCCAGCAACAACCATACATGCAATTTCTTTGAATATCGAAGAGAATTATTCAGGTAAATGTTTTCAAAATGTGTGAATATTCAAGCATTTAACATCATGGATAATCAGAGGATGATTCGCCAACTACTTAGAAGTTACAAAATCAAATCATAAAAGTTGTCAGAAAATTTTAAGTACGTGAGAAATGTTGAATTTTATAAAGTTGCGAAATTGTATATTTTATATATTTTGCATAACGCATACTATGTATTTGGCTTCTGCGCTCTTATCTAATTGCAGCACCAACTGTAAAATGTGGTGTAAAAGTTAACATTTATGCCTAGGTGATTAGTTAGATAATATGCAATTGAATCCCTTGTCCAGCTTTTGATTCATAGTAGCCGCTTTCACCGGAGTTATCAATTACATGGGGTGTATATGGTCATTTCCACTGGTATTATACGTATTATTATTGCCTAATTCTGCGATCTGGATATTTATCTGATTTGGTCAGTAGTCTAACCGACATACAATTTTATTTCTATTGCGCCTCTTATTGTTTGGCATCGTCGTTTTTAAATTTAGTTTGTACAAAACTGCTTTATTCAGCTCATAGCAAATGTTAAACACTACATTTTTAACCAATTTACATTTTCCCTCCAGAATTACGAAATTTTAAATTGATATATAATTTTAAAATGATCGTATATATTGTACTTTTCAGGATGTTTACAAACCACTGACATCAGTCAGAAAGACACGGGAAGTTTTGAAGCTATTCTTCATTTATGATGAAGTAAAAGAATATCGAATCTGTATATGCAGTAAGATATCATAGACCTTGTTTCTTAGTCGCTTTGCTTAGAACTGCAATAAATGATAAATGAATGTATTGAAAACTATTTTTTATTCAGTAGAACAAAAACATAACTAAGATAATGTTCCCTGGATGCGATGAGATATTTAGTTGCCATACAATTACAACTGCGGCATTGAATTTAACTGATTGCAGAAGCGTGGGAGATCATTTGGCAGCATTTGAGGTGAAGCAGTTGAATAACATGGATATATTATTATCTAGAAATGTATGTACACAAATGACAGCATTCGAAGTGAAGTACAAAATGGCAGCATTCGAGTTGAAGTACACAAATGGCAGCATTCGAGTTGAAGCAGTTGAATAGAATGGACTTATTATTATGACGAAGTCTTTTGCTTATACCAACCTGGTAGCTTGCATTAAAAAAAAAAAAAAAAAAACAAACAAAAAAAACAAAAAAAAAACTATAATTCATTTATGTCGTTTTTGAAAATTGTGTTCAAGCAATCTCCGAACTAAGGCAAAGAAGCGAGCCAAGAAAATATGAACAACAGCCTCAATTATATAGTGTATAGTTAAATGCTAGTATCAGGCATGGAGTTTCACTGTTTCTATAGAAGGATCATATGCACATTTGAGACATGTTCTCGTTTCCACTCATCACTAACAAGCAGAAAAATGATGACAAAATGCATTTCTTAAATATCCCTCCGTGTCCATCGCCATATAGACCTAGATCCCAAAATGCCATTTTATGTTTCTTTAAAACAAAATTGTCGTTCAAATTTCGATTGCTACTTTTATGGGAGATTGGAGTTTGTGTTTTTTGCTGATTAAGTTTTGAGTCATTCTTGAGCACCAACCGCAATCGGAATATTTGGATGATAAATATAGCAGCAGAGGGGGTTAACAGACCATTTTTTTGTTGGAGACCTTATTTATAAAAAATAAACCTTCCTACGAAAATGAAATCTCAAGGTCAATAACGTTAAACCAAAACCTCTAACTGACCATGAGATTTCTCTAATTGGGTTAGCTTATTTTGTTACATCATATGACGCGCGTTTTTATTTTCAGGAATGTTTCGTTTACGCGCTGGTCACTCAACGCTGGTCGTTCCCCCCTCTGCTGCTATAATTAACCAAAAATTTTATCCAGACCTATACGATACCTAGATCTTGGGTCATGTAAATTTATCGTTATAAATCAGAACGGAACAGCTTATGCTTTTGAAAAGAAGTTTCTAAACTTCATCATGTCCATGTCCCCTGAACACCAAGTATAATAAATATTTTGTAAAGTATAATTATCTACTCCATTAAACACAATTAAGATATTGCAATTATCTCTGATCACTTTAGGAATTTGTGTGTATTTCTGAGTTAAATAAATCACGTCTGTTTTTTTGTGACGGCCTCGCGAAAATATCCGAGCCGGATTGGATTGTTTGTCCAGCATTACATCATCGTATACTACGAGATTATTGATACATCCATCAAGATCATCTATGGATGGGGCTTCATCGATATCGGTAATAAAATCAATAGCATCATTATCAGGACACGTCAGCGACTTTGCATTTTCCTTAAAATCTTTAAGTACTTTGTAACATCTTTGATCATCTACAGATGGTGCTACTAAATATAATTTATCCCACTTGAGCCATCGCATTATCAGATTAAGTAATAATTGCGTTTTACCAGACCCAGATGGGCCAAGTATAATCGCTCTGATAGAATTTGGTAGCGCTGGATGATGTTTGACTGGCTCTTGTTTTCGTGTCGCTGAGAAGTCAATTATATCCATATAATAGTATTATGGATTTATATTGTGTTCGATGTAGAGCACCCACCCCCAACGCTGGATTAACGACAATAATAACAAAAATAACAGGCGTGCACTTACAGGCAAGTGCGTGAAATGTGGTACAAAAAATACAAATTTATTTTATCAAAGACAGGTGGAGATATCGCTGCTTCGTTAGGTAAATTACCAGGAGCTCCATGGGCAAAGTATCCTGGTGAAAAACAATTACCTGGATATAATTATTGGAGTCCTGGAACTCGTCTCGATATCCGACTCGATAACCAAGACCAACCAAAACCTGGAGAGTATCCAATAGACGCAATTGATCAAGCGTGTCACATTCATGATGTTGCGTATAAAAGTAAAGATTTACAACAACCTTGCAGATGTGAAGTTGATTCATGCGTTAAATTATATACCTGATAAATCTCTCAGAGAGAAACTTGCTAGCTTTCTAGTAAAATCTGCAATGAAAGGTAAACTAATGCTGGGGGCTGGTAATTAATCAACTGATTATTATCATAATAATGGAATCTGTTTATTATAGTCCAAGAGGATACTGGAGAGGCAAAGCAGCAATTAGTAAACTTGCTGAAGCAGCAAAAGTCTCACGTGCTGTTGCTGCAGCGTGGTTAGCACGACAGGCAATATGGCAAATTTATCTACCACCACCTAAAAAAATTCAGTATGCACATTTTGATGTCAGTACCCCTAATGAAGTTCATCAAGCAGATATTTTGTTTTTACCACACGATACCATTAAAATTGGAAGACGTCAATACACATACAAATACGCGTTAACTGTCGTTGACGTTGCAAGTAGATATAAAGAAGCAGAGCCACTGTCAACAAAGACAGCAACTGAAGTTGCATCTGAATTTATCAACGTGGTGGTCTACGATGGCCACAACTGCTACAGGTTGATCCTGGCAAAGAATTTCTTGGTGCAGTATCATCGTTGATGAAGCAACATAACGTTAAAATCAGACGAGGACATACTGAAATTCATCGTGATCAGGCAATCGTTGAACGATTTAATCGAACACTTGCTGAGCGGTTATTTGGATACCAGTATGCAAAGGAAATATCCGCTGACTTTAAGTCCATGGAGAGATCTCGTGAATGGGTTGCAAGGTTACCAAGTGTGATAGCTGCGTTAAATAATGAAATTACTCGTGCAACTTTTATGAAACCTTCTAATACGATCACCAAAAAATATATACCAATACAACGTGAATCTTCCTCTCAACCAGTGCTAGGTAATGTGACCGTAAGATATTTATAGGAACCTGGTGAACTTGAAGGAGGTAGAAAAAGAGCAACTGATCCTATCTGGAGTGTGACTACACATAAAATTTCTAGCGTGGTAAGGTCCACAGGTAGACCTGCAATCTGCAGATTAGATTCAACTGCTCCTCAGCGTGGATTTGTACGCGAACAATTACAAATAATTCCTGCGGATACACAATTACCACCGCGTTCACTTTTGTAAACTTGCACAGCGTCCAGCGCTCCGACGTCGATTACATTCAAGACAGGTCAGCATCACATTTTCGCGTGTGTGACCAAGATTACTATTAATTCTATCAACAGTAAACTGTCTTGGATTATTATTTGAATACTGCCACAGCATATTACAGTTACAACTTGCACAATGATTACTCTGTCGTTGTTTTAGTGTTATAATAAATTCAGCATCCATATCAAAGTCGCGATAATTTTTTTTGTCACATTGCTTATAATTCGCTAATTTTTTATTGATATCGACAAAGTTGTTAGTGATTTCTTCGGTTATAACGCAATCCATGATAACCCTGTGCAGTTGAGATATTCTTCTGACTCGAGACACTGCAAGATAAACTAAATTTGACTACTCAATACGATCATCGACAATCCAAATATTTGTATCAGTAATAGTTAATCCCTGTGACGAGTGAATCGTTATAGCGTATCCTAACGTCCACGGCGATTTATCCATGCTCAACGCGCTCTCAACATCAACAACAACTAAAACAATATCATTTAGCACAAGATTTTGTATTCCACCACCAGGAATCTCAACATCAACATTCTGTCGTCGAGTATCTGCTGGGCGATAACACAAAGGTACAGGTAGATTTGAAAATTTTTCTTTATGTAACGTAAATAATTGTTGCTGAAGTGTATCGCGAACTATTTTTCTACTTGCAACTATCAAATCAGCAGGTCTCCATAAACTCCAAAAATCATTCATAGGAGTTTCTGGAATTACTTTACGCATTATCTCACACTGTATTTTATCTGGCTGTAGTCTTATTAACTTTTAAAACTCTTTTAGTGATTTATCAATAGCTCTATGGTCATCAGTTATTTCTTCGTAATAATCTACAAATGTTTTCAGCCACTCATGTGGAGACGATCCAATAAAAGGTGGCGGTTGACCATGATCGCCACACATTATCACAGCAGTATTCTTCAATAACAACCAAACAAGAAATATTTTAATACCTCTAGGGACACCATGCATATCTCGTCCCAGATAATAATTTTAGAAATATATTTCTCACCCATCCGCGATGAAGTCCATGCGTCTCCGCACCATCTAAAGAAACTATGGTATGTACATGATTTTACTCCTCGTTCTTTTATTTCCCTGGCGAGTTTATGTGTCGGTGTCAAAACAATCATATCAGAACAATTATTAAATAATTCAATCGCGCGTGTTGTTTTACCTGAACCACCACACCCATTAAGATAAACGGTTTTATGTCTAGCCACAGGATCATATACAGATGGTGCCGATGACAATCCTGGTATTTGATTATTCTTGTAATATGTCTCCGCAATTTCAACGTCGGCAGATTCAGAATAACTAATTATATCTTCATGTTTTATTCTCCATTCGCCCCATGATGCATGATTGTTAATATGCAATTGTTTTAACGAATCCGCATATTTTTTATTTATATAAAATGCATCTGTCGCGACTCTGACTGCATAACGAGGAAATTTGTTAATCATCGTTAATAGATTTATCGAAACGTACGCTAGCATCGAAGATCTTAAATGAGTAAACTGCGGTGACTCGCCATCAGTACAGCTCACAATTGTACCTAATTTAGTTCCATCTGATAAATAAGCATTACTTCGACTTATAAATGTGTTTTTCTCCGTTGTATCAGCAATTATAAAATCTAGTTCAGCATCGTCCATGATTAATCTTGTACACATTCGTTTATGATCATATGATCCTCCTTGCGTAAATTTACCGATTATTTTTCTGCCGAGATCTTTTGCAAATTTCTCATCACTTTCTCTCCTGCATTCACGTATATTATTAATAATTTTAACTACATCATCTTCGTGAAGATTAGAAAAATCTCTTCTAGCATCATTAATATTAAATATATCCGGTTCTGGCAACCAAACTTGTTTCTGCACGCGGTATGATATAATTGCTTCACTCACTTTAACGACACTAAAATTCCAGCATCAAGTATGTACTGTATTAGTACTATTGGAGCCCAACATTTTTCTGAAAAATGTCTTCCAAACCACGCATAAACAATCGGATGCAGATCCCCGTAAAACTCGAACGACTCTATACAGGCGAATCCGGTTAAGTTAAAATCTGGTAAGGGTCCATTTATCGTAACTCTGGTCATCTCGTGTGTCGGATGTCCAAATCTCTTAAAGTATCCAGAACACTCTCCGTATCCAAGAAAACTTCCAGGATAACATGCTACCATATCAACTGAGATAACGTCATTATAATCGTATTTAGTATTCCACAATCCACCGTGTCCGTATTCCACACAACTGTGTTGGACATCTTCAAGAAATTCCAATCGTGTCGGTTTCCACGAATTTTTCTCCTGAGCAGCGTGAGCAGCAACTGATGGAACGGTAAAACAATTATTCAGTAATTGTCCAAACTTAATATCATCAGAGGTATATTTTAATGCAAGATGTTTCATTTCTTCGTGGAGAAATTCTGTAGGATAAATATCACCATTAAACCGTACAAACTGATCATGATAATCATATTCTGAACTTTGAAACAGCCAAACAGATACAGGGTCAATTTTACTGATATTTCTGATAAAATCAAATACATGACCATTATAAAAGTTAACCGTTCTGTCTCGTGGAAATATTATTACTGCCACAGTCCATGCATGTGCGTTATGATCAATAATATCTATCGAAGCTCCTCTTGATTCATATTTCGATTTGTACAAAATCTCTCCGGTTAACGTCTTCACTGTTATTGGGAATTTTAATTTCTTTCCCAGCTCAGCAACGTAGCTGATAGACGCCCTGGTATCTTTAACTGTTTCTGCCCACGTATTTATTTTTTTACGTCGTAAATCTGTTAAACCGTTTCCGCGTATTGCGTTTGTGAAGTGTTCTGTAACCCGTTCAGCTACACAATTTATCCTTGATGCTGTCAGCGATGACGGTTTCATAGGTTTGAGATCCCCAACGTTAGGTTTATTATTAAACGGATATATTGCGTACACAAACGCAGTCACAGGATAATCTCGTTTACAATACGGTTTGTCAATACCAGTAAGTATTCCTGGTCTGGAATTTTTACTGAGAACAATATTATTTCCTGACTGCATGTGGACAGAATCACGCTTGTAACGGATACTCCAAGTGTCATCGTCTGTCTTTACAATTAATTTTAATGAAATAAAATATCTCTGAGCATCAAGGTAGTCAATAATCTCTCTTCCTCGTTTGTCATTCATTACATTGACAGTATTTCCAATTCTGAATGTCGACCACACATGAGCCGCACCATCGTCGCGAAATTCCTTTTTGGCTTCACGGATACGTTTAGTTATATCCTTATTCGTTAAAGATAGATCTTGCATCGAAAAACTAAATTTATATTTCGGCAGTCTGTCAAGATCAAATCTAGCTCCCGCTGAGACAGCGGAGGGTTCAATGGTGGATAATTCCTGCATTATTATAATTAAGACAAACATGTATTTAAATTGAATTTTAATTCCTTGTATATGATTCAAGCAAAGAATCGATGTAATTGGCTTATGATCGGATATACTTCTCCTTGTAACAAAGCATGCGTAAATGAATTCTGCGGTTTTCATATGCAAAGCGTTAGATATAGTAGTCTAGGACCAAAACCGTGTGTTCTTTGTGGTGTTGGAGTGAGAGGAAAAACTCAACTGTGTGTGCAATGTGGTGGTAAAAAACACAGAGAGCTGAAACGATATTACGATTAAAAAAAAAATAACACTTTAACATCGTCAGGTGAATCTCCTATAAAAAACCGAAGAAGATTATCTAGCTAGATTTTCCAAATAATGATTTAAACAAATAATATTAGTATATAAATGGAGCAAAATGAGTTTGTAACGCATCCAATCATTACAAATTATGAAGCATCTCGTGATGGTGTAATTAGGCACTGTAGATTAAAGAAACCATTTGGTTATTTTAGATTTAATACCAGTGGAAATAAAAATTACTTATCACATAGGTTCGTGTTTGAGTGTTATTTTGGAATCATCAAAGATGGACTTGTAATCGATCACATCAGTGGCGATAAATTTGATAACTCGCTTGATAACTTGCGAATTGTTACACAAAGTCAAAATTGCAAGTCCGGAAATTCTGGCGGCGCACGATACGCAAGGGCTGTTAAATCTGCAAATACAGATGGCAAAGAAATTATATTTAAATCAATTAATTCTGCTGGTAAATATTTTAACATAGTACCACCTTCAGTAAAATGCGTGGCAGATAATATCACAAAATCTGCTTTTTCAGTAAGATTTGGACGAAAAATCAAATTCGCGAATGTTCCTATAGTATCAGATGATTAAGCGAGACAACTCCGTCAAGCATAACTTAGTAAATCTTGCAGTAAATCTTGCAGTTGTCGTGCTAATGACAGCAATATATTGTGAATTTTGGTCAAAATGGAACCCACATAAGTAATATCAGATATATCTTTCAAATTTAATAGTACACAAAACACATATCACATTCTCTGATTGTTCAAACTTCAACAATATTGCAAATAAAAATAAGAATGATAAAATCATCTTTAGAAATGCTTAGCATTTTTATTATTATTTTGTTGATTTTGTTCGGAAATTATTGTTTTTTTGTTGATTTTTGGTCAAAAATCTTGTTTTTTGCATGAAAAATGGCCAAAAAATCAATGAAAATCAGTCAGATTTGCAGCGTTGCATGGGTCAAACTCCCAGCGATTCTCTAATTGATTTTCATGATTTTTCGATTTTATAAAAAACTTTGGTCAAAATTTTCCTATTTTTGCTGATTTTTTGATAGTATGAAGTGACTTTTGATCAAAATTTCTTATTTTTTATCAGTTTTTAGTAAGTCATTGTCAAATTTATAAAAAAAAATCATGAAAATCAATTAGAGAACCCCTGGGGTTTTGACCCTACAACAATTGAAAATTTTCAATAATTTCGTTGTTGTATAAATAATGATGCTGTATGTTACACATGTGCACAATACTCTATGAATCATGTAAAGTCTCAACAATATTCATATTTGTGTAAAATCTCAATAATATTTATGTTTAGAATGTTACACATTCTTATGAAACGCTTTGCGGCCCAGCAGCAAATACCTTTATCAAAATACATGAGGCTATTTTTAGAAATGAGTATGGAATGTGTGTTCATATAACTTGTCGAATATTTTAGTATCCTTAGCAACGTCTGATGAATATAGACTTTTAACTCGGCAGAAATGCAGGTTTTATGCATATATTTCTCCAATGAATTTCTAAACTGAAAATAAATTCACATTTTACAATAATTGTGATTTTATTAAGAAATCCACACTAACGCGCTGGATTCTCGTACTCAAGGTCCGTGGTTCGATTCTCGTGACCGGCATACTGTCGGCGAAGGGCGATTTGATGCCAAAATTTATTATTTAGTGGTGGCGTTAGCCAGCCCTTCTGCGTTTCAATAGAGAATTTGTACACTCTCCCACCATGTCACTTGGTGGGTGTACTTTTGCACTCCCTGGGTTGATTATGGGGGGAGAGTGTGCAAATTTGTATTGAATGTAGAGAAGGCCCGTAGTACTGTCATTAAGATACGTTTATATGTAACTGTGCTGTCCTAGAGTTAAAGTTCTTAGAATTAAGTTTATATGTAACTGTGCTGTCTTAGAGTTAAAGTTCTTAGAATTAGGTTTATATGTAACTGTGCCTTCTATAAAAAAACCTTGTATATAATTTCTGTATAATTAAGATTATGTATATAATTGCTGTAAATATGCTTGCTGTAAATACGCTACTGTAATTAAGATTCTATGTTTTGTGCTGTCCTTAATTAAGATATAATCATATGTATATAATCATAACCATATGTATATAATCATAATCATATGTATATAATCATAATCATATGTATATAATCATAATCATAGTTATATAATCATAATAATATGTATATAATTATCTTGAAACAGTCCTCAGAAAGGACTATTATTTTTATTTTATTAATATTATTCTGATTTTATTTTTATTTTAGACAAACATTTATAATATAATGAATTCTGAAAATATTAATGTTATTATTTCTGCGATTAAAAAATTACAGCATAACGGTATAAGTATATCTGATAATCTTAATCCTGAAAAAATTCTGTGTGATTTTGAATCATTAGAACAACGAAAACTGGAGAACAGATATACTTTGCCATCTGATTATAAATTCATGAAGTTTATTCAGCAGGCAATGTTACAGTCGCTGGCAACAGTTACAGATAATCAGGTAAAGCTGTTTGTACCTCTCTCACAAGCTATTGACAAAATTAAGTTAGAATTATCTCATGAATACGAACAGAAAAAGATTGTAAACTTTCGTATAAGACAGTTAAGAGAGCATTGTGAAAATGAAAGTGATAATGAAGGTGGAGTCAATGTGATAATGGCTAAACAAAATCCCTGGCAAAATTGAAGCATACAGGTCATTTACTTATAATATAATAATATTTATTTTATTCAGATTCTGATAATTACGATTTACCCCAGTAAAAAAAAAAATTATTCGATCCGAGCTAGATTTCGATATTTTTTTTTTGTTTTACGATGACGCATTATGATCGTGCGCTAACTGCAACAACAACGACGTTATTGAAATTTTTTAAATATTATTGTTTTCTGAGGGTCAAACCCCCAGCGATATTCTAATTGATTTTCATGATGTTTCGATAAAATGAAAAACTTTAGTCAAGATTTCTTATTTTTTTATTGATTTTTCATCAGTTTTTTTCTGTTTTTCATCAGTTTTTAGCGAGTCATTATCAAATTTATCAAAAAATCATGAAAATCAATTAGAATATCTCTGGGGGTTTGACCCTCAGAAAACAATAAATCCAACTGATTTTCTTTGATTTTTCGGTCATTTTCCACATAAAAAACAAGATTTTCAGCCAAAAATCAGTAAAAAACAATAAATTTATTAGATTTCAATTTTTATTTACAAATTAAAAACTTATTCTGATCCGAGTTAGATTGGGATATATATTTTTTTTTTTGTTTTACGATGACGCATTATGATCGTATATATAGAGTAATACTTAATACCTCATTTCGCAAATCCAAAATGTGTCCAGTCTGGTCAGTAAGTTTAAAATGTATCCTTGATAATAACGGATTATGTACACGTAGATAAACGGGGTTAATTGGCTCAGATACAATTAACCACGCGGGTGGCGCTTGAGGACTACATGAATATAATACATATCCTTGCTCCGCAGTACCACTTTTTGAAAGATCTACTTGATAGCTGCCAATTACATCACATACTAGATTGACTGCGATCATTGATGTTATATTAACAATACCAGGTGAGATATAACGGCCTCCACCGTATGGATCATTATTATGTTTAAGAATAACCGGTGGCGGGGCTATTTTTTTCCATGATTCAAGTATTTTTGGAAAATATTCATCGATATTAATAAAATCAGGAATATTTACTTCAGATATAAGATTATTTAATACTATTTCTTTAGCATTATCAGGGACAACAATTACTGATCTGAGATGATAATATACATTTCTAGTTAAAATGTGCTTAAGACAATTAAAATCATATAATATTGAATTTAAATGTCGAATTCCTTCAAGGATAATTTCTTTTGTGTCGTTGCTGTAATGTTGCATTATGTTAGTAACATGATTTTCAAAAACATTGAACAAATAATTAAATTCATCATTCATTGCTTTATTTACAGCAGTGATAGCTATTTTGATAAAAAGCCATGATGGAGGTCCTTTTGTGTAAATTTCTTTTAGATTAGGAATACTTTCAGCGTTATCAATAAAAAATTCATTGACGGTCCATGGATACATTTTTCTGTAATTGGGAATCTCCTTAAATCTCTTTTCGCTTGTCTTAAATTCTTCACGCTGGGCCTGGAATTCCATTTGGCCTTTGGACTGGGGGAACATCAGGCCATCCTAACACCGATCTGAAACGATGACTGATAAATATCTACAACATAATCAGGGGAATTTATTTCAATCGCCGCTGATAATGTTGGTTCGTAAACAGCAATTGCTATTTTGGATTCCTTTCCTGTAATAGATTCAATTCTACGTTGGAACTCATCATTAATCTGTTCTATTTGATAACTGCCCGTTGAAATTCCAACAACTTGCCAATCAGGAGTTCCATCAGGTTTATTCTTATTTGCAAATACCAGTGAATTATTTGCTGGTAGTCCACCAAACGATTTAGACCTGATATTTGGCCAGCTATGATAAACTCGTAATTGTGCTAGCGTTATTTCACTTGCTGAAATTGCAGTTGGAAAGTTAACGCTAAATTCAGGATTGGTCGAACTTAATGATATCATTGTAGTTTTTGACGGCGTTGTATTAGTGGCGATCTGTTGTAATAGTTCTAACGCTGACATTATTATTACTGTTATTATTTTAATAGAACGCAGAGCGTTCTCTCGGGAATTCAATCTTCCACTTTATCACAAGTTACCTTATCACTAGAATCGCTAGCGATTCTAAATGCTTCATCATAGGTTTTCATTATCGTTGCGAATTCCTCATCAGATATTTTACCATCGCTGAGGTACGCCAAAAGATACGATTATAGTTTAGAATAAGATGTTGTTACTGTGTGTAGTTTTATTATATACTCGTGTAATTTATCATTTGTACATGTAGATATCTTCTTAGCAATAATACTGAGAATGCCTGCGATAATCGTTGAAGTTGAAACGACAATTGTTACAACTGCAGGTGCTGTCATCGTTATTGTTGATAATAATAATCCATTTCCAGCAATAACAGCAGAAACTGAGTAAACAATTATATCAATAACAACCATACGTCTGCGAAATTTTTTTACTTTTACTGTATAATCGTCGATGATATTTTTTAGTTTGGTTTGACACTCACATACTTGATTGTATCTGTGACGTTGAACGTCGATAAATGACTCCGTCACTAGGATTTGATCATTATACAATGACGTTGTCATTTAATTAAGTAATTACTTGAAAAGTTTCAGCTACGAATTCCAGACACCACCAGTAACGTCTCGGGGGCATTTCCGTTGATGTCAACGTAAATGTTTCTTTGATGTTCTTATTTAGCATCACCAGTAGAGGATTATAATGTACATTCGGTGATGATGAAGTGGCCGCAGTAATTTCCAAACCGTACACAGATAGCCTGTATAACCCAGTTACTTCTGCGGTATGTTCGAGAGTGTTATCGCGCGGTGTCCATGTTGATGATCCTGACTGATGTTACTGTGTACACAAGAGAACTGTTGAGGAATTTTAGTAAGTAACTCTGTTAATAGATTTGTTTTTTCAACAATATTAGGGATTCTCCTAACAATATCGTTGATTTTTGTGTTAATGTCAGCAAGTTTTATGTCAACAGTTGGTGGACTTCCAAAAAATTCATTATTAGATCTGTTTATGCTTCTACGAAAATTCAGGAACGTTTGTACGTGATTGGAAAAATCAGTTCTAAATGAGGTCATTTCATCGTTGATTGTTGTTAATGATGTCACTTGATCGCTAGCGATATCATCGATGTATTTTTTCGTTGCAGCGTCGAAATCTGATTCTGGTGTTCTAAGATTATTAATACCATTATTATTCATGTTGAGAAATGCACGCATTATACCACCGTTGACTAATACGTACTTAGATTCTTGATCATCGACATATTTTTTTGTTGCTGCGTCTGTATCTGCGGTTGGGTTTCCAAGGTATGTAATTTTATTTTGATTCATGATAATGTTACCGATGAATAAATCACCAGCTCGCTTGATAAAATCGTTAACTGACTTACCGGAATCTTGTATTTTACCTTGATCAGCAAAAGTAACGATATTATTAATAACCGCGGTGGGAATTCGTATAAGTACATCTGACAGTTGTATATTACTTGTCTTTAATCGTCCTTGTTTATCCTGAAAAACAACGACTTCATTTTGGTCCACACTTGTGATATTTAATAAATCATCGATTTCATTTCTGAGCTGATCAAGAGTTGCATATTTAGATAAATCGACTTGCTGCTGAGCTTTGCGAGAACATCTTCCATAAATATCTACCATTATATTTACTAATATCTGTTTAAGTGTGAGAACGTAGTATATTCATGCACGACTTTATGAGGTGGCGTTGTTGATTTTGATACAGCATCAAGTACAGCGAGTACTTCTCGACCACATATTGGCGGATCCGTTAATTTTTGTTTTGGTAATGTTGAATACCAGATCTTAGAACGCGATGCGTTCTGACTTTGCATAGCAGTACTTCGTACTATGCTAACATATTTTTAAAATTCTTTTGGTGGTGCTAGTCCATATGAATCAAAATAAATAATTCCACGTGGATCAATTGCATATGCCACCCAATGAGTGCCTGGGACAGAGTTTTTATCGAGATTAATAATACCAGTTTCATGTTGCATTGCAACGGTAGATAATTGATCACGCATAAAAACTCCTCTGAAGTTTTTTATATTCAGTTGCTTAGCAGCATTAAGTAAATCAAAATTAGACATAGGAAGAATCATCGAACTGTCCCGGGAAGTCTTAGACCTTTTCCGTACCATGAATGTGCGGTCCCTGGCAATCTTAGACCACGACCGTATGCTGGGCCTGATAATCTTAGACGGCCCGGCTGTGGCACGTTTGGTGCTCTTAGACGTCATCCATGTTGTTTTGCCCGTGATCTTTTTTTTAACTTTTCTGCGTGCATAATTCCTTGACCTGTTGCTTTCTTTAACGCCATTCCAGCAGCGGTTCCAACAGCGCCTAATGCAGCTGCTTTTGCAACAGCTGGGGCTGCAGCGGCTATTATCGCTGGTAACGCGGCAAGAAGTGGAAATATACCACCCGTTTTAGCGATTTCTTTAATGGCACTCGCAGATAGATTAAGTCGTATGCCAGTCTTTAATTGTTTGGCTTTATTGAAGTGTTTATACTGGCATTCTGTCATTGATAGCTTATTCGGACCACCTGCGATTTGTTCTCGCTTTAGTGATATTTTTACCGCACAATTATTTATTGATGATGATTTTAGCTTTTTAATCTGACCAGGAGTCAGAGTAGCACTAACATGTTGATATGACATTTATAATTATCATGAGTGATCTAATTACATGTTTTCTACTGCGGCATCAATAACTCTCATTCGTCCACCAACACTTTCAAGTAGCATTGATTTATCACTGAGTATAACAGCAATTGCTCTGTAATTAGCAATAACTCCTCGGTTTACGCGAGCTCGAAAATGTACGTCAACGATCGACTGTCTGGTTAAATCTAAATGTTCTAGTGAAAAGTAATATATTGGATACAGTGTTGTAAAATCACGCTGAGATATCTGTAAACCAGAATCAATATTCTGATCACGCCCCAAGAATGTCATTAATCGATTATATGCACGTGCTACATGATTTAACTAAAAATTCAACAAAATATCCTCGGAGGGTTCTTGATGTCCGTTTATTCTCAGTGAAACCTCAGAAACACCAAGTTTATTAGATATCATAATACTTTGTAGTTGATTATTTACTCGTGCAGCATCTTGTAATGCAATAAATATATGTCTTGGTGCGGAAACACCTTGCTGAGAAGCTATATGCCAAGTAAATAAACCATTAACATTACTCTGCACTGCATCTGTGGTCATTGTCAACCATGATAACATTGATTTACCACATTGACTCATAAAAGAAAGCAGGTGTTCTTCTTCAGCTATTGTTGGAGTCATTACTGGCATCCACAATGAAAGTTTTGTTAATATTACTTTACCATGAAGTGCTCTAGTTGCAGCATCATCAGCTCCTTCAACGTGCCATATTGCATCATCGTCCGTGGCTTTTCGTACGAGTACAACTGTGTGCTTGGCTCCGAAAATAACTTTTCTGACATTCCTGCAAAATCCAAAGATGTGTGAAAGTGGAATCGCACATGAAAATCTTTCATCATCGCCAATCATTGCTCGACGCGACGCGAATCCTAAGTTAAAATTTTCATTCATAGCTATAACTGCAGGAGTATCAGCAGCTCCTCCTGCATCTCTTACATCACCCATAGTTACGTTTCTGTTTTCTGGATGATCAGTTATATCCTTTGCAAACATCATTGACGGACCAGCTGATCTTGAGTAATCATCGCTGTATCTTGCAAGACCAAGTATCGTTGTGGCAACGTCGACGTCGTTATGACAGATCTCAATCCCTCGTCCATCAATGTTATATGCTGCACTTTTAAATAACGCCATAATACCATTATTGACAAAACCAGCTCGATCACCAATACCATAATTCGTATTATCTAATTTTAAAAGTCTACCTTCGACTCCAATAAATGCTTCAGCGGGTAAGAAATATCTGCTTGTATCTTGAACTTGTATCTCAATTCTTCCACGCTCGTCAGGAACACGTGCGTCATAAGAATAATGTTGATAATCGCGCACAGATTCATCTTTTAAAACTGGTGCATCCATGTCAAACGCGAGATCAGATATACGCTTGAACATCTTTATTATTATCGTCTTCGTCTAACACGAAGACCGCTTCCTGCTATCAGACTAGCGGTTATATTTTTTTTCTTTTTCTGACATTGGTACACTAGCCAACTCTGCTAGTGTTTGATTAGGAGCTTGATTTATTATTTTACTGACATTTGCGGGCATCACTTCAGTGCTGGCCAGTTTCACTGGTGGCTGAGGTTTTCGTCGTATTAATCGTGCTAGTCTATTCTTGATTGCTGAGAATGCTTTGCTAGCAACATCACCAACAGCGCCAATAGCTTTTTCACGAACAACGTTAATAGCTTTCATTCCTAGTTGCTTTGCAAGCGGTATTGCTTTTGGGGCTATCCTTCTAAATATACCTTGAACAACATCACCTAGTCCATCTCCGTAGATCGTTTTGTATACTGGTAATCGTGAATTTATTACCCTGACCATGGTTGGTCTATGAGTATTATGTATGATCATCTTATTATCAAGTGATTTTATCACTAATTGCATCTAATTACATACTTAGTCACTATGATAATCATCGGCGATTTCATTAATAAGGGACCGATACACATTAATATCCATAACACTACCTGTAAATAATCGTTGACAAATATCAGCTGCTTCATTAATGATTTCTGGGGAATTATTGCCAGCTCGTTTTCCTCCAATGAGAATTTCTAGTCTTTCAACATCGGCAAGGACGTTATTAGGACAAATAATAAGGCCACTTCCTTGAGTAGTAAGACCACTTCCAGTTGCGCCCGGGAGATCTTGATATTCTTTCTCACTTTTTGTTCTGACTGGTTGTCGTTGTCGTGGTGATTGCAATCGTTTCATCATTTCTTGAAATTGTTGTTCTTGTTGCGGTGATGGTTGTTCTCGTTGTTGTTGTCGTTGTTGTAATCGTTGTTGTGGTCGTTGTGATCGTTGTGGTGATGGTCGTTCTCGTTGTTGTAATTGTACTGGGTCTTCTCTTTCAGCTACACCGGGATCAGGTGATGGTTGTCTCCGCCGTCGAGATTTCTGCTTTTTTGATGATATAACTACTGTTTCAATCTCTTTTTTCATTTCATAAACTTTATTATTAAAATCATCATATTCTTTTTTATATTTTTTACTGATTTGTGGAATATCCTTGTACTCACGAAATACCCTAGCAGCCCACTCGTTTTCTAAAGTGTTAGAAAATTCTGGCTTTAGAAGCTGATGCCGAACCTGATATCCCGCGGCAGCAACCTTAATAGGATCAGTTATAACTTCTGCATTGCCTTGTTGATTAAAATACCGAGTTTTTAATTCTGGTTTAGACAGATCATCGACAATATTTTTAACATCTTGAATTTCAGCACGTGTTTTATCGGCAGACTCTATAGCTTCCTTAATTTGGTTTGGTAATGCTCCAATAACCTGCTGTGTTGCAGTTGTAGCCTCAGCGGTTTTCTCCAACGCGGGACGAAGACCCCTAGTAGTCTTTATAACAGGTTTAAATAACTGTTCTGCACCTTCTGCAAATTCCACTTGAGACTCCTGACGTTCTTGTAGTTGCTGCTTGACAGAATTACGGACGGGTAAATATTTTTTAATTGCATCTAGTCGCTCTCGAGCTAATCTAGTTGTGTGAGATTCTCCTATCAGTGTTGATATAACAATAATGATTTAATTATAGCAACAGAAGGGGTGAACGACCAGCGTTGAGTGACCAGCGCGTAAACGAAACATTCCTGAAAATAAAAACGCGCGTCATATGATGTAACAAAATAAGCTAACCCAATTAGAGAAATCTCATGGTCAGGTCGAGGTTTTGGTTTAACGTTATTGACCTTGAGATTTCATTTTTGTAGGGAGGTTTATTTTTTATAAATAAGGTCTCCAACAAAAATGGTCTGTTCACCCCCTCTGCTGCTAATATAGAAAAGGCTTATTAAGGAATAAAACTCACAGCAATAAAAAAGAAGCATCCGATGATGCTATTTTTGACTAAAATAGTCTGGATTAAAGAAATAAATAAAATCCATGTGTAATTTGTAAATATCTTGATCATATTAAGTTCCATTTATTATCTATATTATGCTATTTTAGGATTTTATATATCGACACCCAGGCAAACAGGTTCATAATATGACTAAAAATGTGAATCACACCCATATATTAGTTTTAAAATCAACGCTGAATCCAGTTGAAATGCAATATCCGTTTGTACTATTGTTCATTTATTTCAATTTCAGGACATAGCTTCAAATTAGCGTCTAGATCTAAAATACACCTACCTAGTAGCCTACCAGCACATTATAAAACTTAGTAATACAATGATTGCAGCAGTTTTCAAAGTTATATTTATTGACGAAGGGAATGAATGTACGATGTGAATATACTTTAATGCAACGATGTGTTTACACAGTTTTGTTTTCTAAAGAATACAAACAAAACAAAAGCAGATAATTGTAGGTTTGTAGTGCTGTTTGTATACATTATATTATGATGTATTGAACAGGTATGGTATATGTTAATAACTGTTTAGTGATAGTAAAGTGAACAGCAACCCAACCGTGAGATTATAACGCTATACTTTTTAAATGTAAATACGATTATTTGTTTATTTTGCCTTGAGTGGTTAGTGCTTATTAGGTTCACCATTTTGGGGGTAATTTCCCATTGAATAGGTTGGTCAGTTCAGTTCTTAGAAGAATTAAGTTATTTCTCATTGAATGATTTAGGTCATGTGGATTCTTTTACGATGTGGCATACTTGCAAGAAGTCAAGTAGGTGTCAGTAGCAAAGTGCGTTTTCACACCATTTGCTAGTATAAGTAAGCTTAGCTGGACAATTTTGGTCATTCATATTTATTGTGTTCTTGTTGAAATCTTACGTGCTCATTTTACAACTTTGGTAATTAAATTATTTGTGAAGTTTTACACAACTTGATGGTTTTGCTTCTTGCTGTAATGTAGTTAATGTCAATAAAGTGTAACAATATTTCTTTCCTCGTGTTCACTCGTGTGTGCGCATGTGCTTGAGTGTGTAGGAGAGAGAGAGAGAGAGAGAGAGAGAGAGAGAGAGAGAGAGAGAGAGAGAGAGAGACATGTTTAATCCTAGCTAAAAAAAAAAAAGTTGCCATTGATGGTCATTTTTGATAAATATCTTTAGTACTTTGCCAGTGTTCAGTTGATGTATTTTAAATGTCTTGTGCATTGTTACAACTTGATTTGCACATGTGTGTTGCGTGTGCAAATGTGCATATTTGCCGATTTATTTAAATTAAATGAACAAATTAATATACTGATTGCCAACCACAAGTTTGCTATAAATTCTATGTATTCCCAAGTGTGCTGCTCATTTAAATAAAATTATGCCTGTCTTTGTGTGCCAATGACATACATATATCCCCACAAGACAAAGTACATGATTCTTGTTGTCGATAAATAAAACAGTATAAACTATGGATAGGGAACATTTAGATGAAACTACTTAAAAATATTTTACTCTTCAGCCTTATATCGATATGCTCACTAGATTCTGTCGTTTTCAAAACTGTTCCATTGTTTCAATTTATTTTGAAAATTCCCATTAATACAGGCAAAAAGGAATCAATGTTGGCTTCCTTATGTCGGCCGACTTTATAAGAAAAAAGAAATCGGAACACTTAAAAGAATCCAAAGGAACCAAACGTGGCTTCCTTACGTCAGCCGACTTCATAAGAAAAAATCGGCACACTTAAAAGAT